>PVKC010002896.1:0-41163 GCA_004027635.1 Crocidura indochinensis
AACTGGGGTAAGTAGGAACTCTTTCACAACTATAAATAAATCTTTCTTTGGTTCCACACAGGGAAATATGAATGTTCTCCAAATACAAAGAAATGAAGGTTCCTGGAAGCCATAAATATTGAGCAGGTGAGTTTTAATTGCAAGAGAAAATTGAGTAAATGTGTCCTTTTCATGTCTTGAAACATACATAGTTAGAGAATCATTCACACTTACAAACATGGAGATATGTCCTGCACAACTATTACCAACACATGATTAGAATGATTCAGTAATAGGATGGCTTCTCTTTTACTCTCATATTTGAAATTTTTCTTGTATAATTATTTAATACATATATGGAAAAAATATCCAATAACATTCATTTCAAGTCAAGTATTTCACTTCATTCACGGAATTAGTGCTGTAAAAAGAAAATGGAGGATTCAGTTGTTACTGGTCTCTGAATGAAGCTAAAAACCTATCAGTAGTAAACATAATTTTTATTCACAGTTATAAGTAAATACACTTTATATGACTACTGCTCATTAGTGTCTTTCTATTATATTTCTTTTTTTTTATTTTGGTTTTTGGGTCACACCCGGCAGTGCTCAGGGGTTACTCTTGGCTCCATGCTCAGAAATTGCTCCTGGCAGGCACGGGGGACCATATGGGGCACCGGGATTCGAACCGATGACCTTTTGCATGAAAGGCAAATGCCTTACCTCCATGCTATCTCCCGGGCCCCTCAATTATATTTTTGATATCTTATTTTGACATCTGGTATATATATAAAATAGTCCATGACAAATAGAAAAACATTACTCTTCAATTGTCTTTTCAAAATCTCCTAAAGTTATTATCTTGTAAATTGCTGTTAATTTACACTTAAGATAAGCAATGATGTTATATTAAACCAAGTTAAAATAAATGCATATATCTTAACTATTATTTATTTACTTAATTAGAATTTTGCTTAAAAATAACATTGCTTTACATAATTATATGTTTCTGTTAAAATTTTGGGTATTTTTAAAACAGACACATACAAATGGAATGTACTACTGTATGTCTTATATGACCTTATTCATGCATAATATTTAGATTTTAAACATTGTGAAGTCATGTTGATACATAAATCTTGCATTTTATTAAGTAGTCACTTAAATATGTTTTCTAAAGTACATGAATGTTCTGTATTTTAAAATCCATATATTCTAGGCAAAGTCTTACCTTTTCTATTGGGAATTAAGCTATTTCATGTCTAGGATTATTTAATTTTATGTCAAAATTATTTCTACTTAATAGCATAATTGTTTCTCTATTCTGTTTTAAAAATCGTGAAATGAAGAAAAATAATAATTTATTTTTACTAATATGTTTTTCATTAACCATCATTTTGTCATCTATGTAATTTTAATTCAAATATATCAACTAACCACAAATAACACCAAGGGCAATCAAAATAAACCATTACGTTTTCTCTCTTACTCCTTTCCTTTACATAATCACTAGACTTTATATAAATATGAAGGTATCTTTTGCTGATATATGTAAGTTTATTTGCTTTGATTATTGGTATTCCAAATAAAAATTAAGCTATCTAGTAATTGTCCTTAAGTTTGAGGGAAACATTTGAAAAAAACCTTTTTGCATGCATAAACTTTCTTTTTTATGAAACCAAATTATGGTTTTAGTTATTTACTGATATTTGCTATATCATCTGTGTAGATGTTCTGTTTTACAGATTTATCAAACTAGATATAAAGACCATTGAAAAGCCAATTATGATGGCAGGTTAAATATTTTAGGTAAAAAAGAAAATGTTTCATATATACATTAATAAAATTTCTTAGTTTTACATAAATTTATACTTATATAAATGCATTTTCCCTTAAAATGAGATGGAAGGAGGGCAAAATTTCATCAACTTTTTAGTATTATATAACTACACTGATATAACATCATCAACTTCCAAAATAATTTCATGGCTAAGAAATAGGTAATAAAATTACTTAATCTGATCATCCATATACAAATTCATAACAATGATAGAGTTATGATGCTCATTTCTAACATGGGACTTCATGAGGTACATGAAGATTAAATTAAAAAAACAGAAAATTTCTGTTTAAATGTTTCCATTTGTTTTGCAGCCAAAGTCAATCAGAGATGGACTATGGCTAATCTCAACGTCAGTGGTTTTGTTCTCATGGGGTTTGCTGCCAACCCTGAGCTAGAAATTCTATATACATCATTGTTCTTAGTGTTCTACTTGTTGGCTTTAACTGGCAACATTCTCATAATCACCACCACTTCCATGGATGAGAGTCTCAACACCCCCATGTACTTCTTCCTGAAGCATCTCTCCTTCTTGGATCTCTGCTATATTTCTGTGACTGTACCAAAATCCATTTACAATTCTTTTATGAAGAGTGGCAATATTTCCCCTGGGGAATGCATAGTGCAGTGCTTTGCTTTTGCTGTCTGTGGCAGTGTTGAAGTGGCCATGCTCACAGTGATGTCCTATGACCGCTATGTGGCCATTTGCCTTCCGCTGCACTATGACATCATCATGGATATCAGAACCTGCCTCCATGGAGTTGTCAGTGCTTGGGTGAGTGGGGCCATATCTGGAGTCATGCACACAGCAGCTACTTTCTCCATCAGCTTCTGTCACCCCAAAATCATTCAGCAGTTCTTCTGTGAAATCCCTCACATCCTGAAACTCTCCTGTTCTAGTGATTATCTTGCTGAGGTTGGTGTCACTATCCTCACATCTTTACTGTCATTTCTTTGTTTCATCTTTATCATATTCTCCTATGTGCACATATTTGCCTCAGTGTTGAGGATGCCATCAGTGGAGGGCAGAGCCAAGGCCTTTTCCACCTGCCTCCCCCACCTTGCTGTTGTCATATTGTTTCTGTCTACAGCTTCCTTTGAGTATTTTAAGCCTCATTCTTACTCCCCAACTGCTTTTGACATGTTTCTTACTATGATGTATACAGTCATTCCTCCAACATTCAATCCAATGATCTATAGCCTGAGAAATAAAGCCATAAAGTCAGCTGTAAAGAAGGTTTTTGAAAAAAGAAAAGAAGTATTTACTTCTATTAGCTCTCTATTAGGAAGCAAGTTCAACATATAATGACTAATATTTATATAAATGATTGATAAACATAATTTTCATCACACTTTTTTACAAAATGTCCTATTACTGTCATCCCATAGAAATATATATTTGTTACTAATTTGTAGCTGATGCCACATAATATTCATAAACAAGAGGAATGATCAACTAGCAACAAAGGTTACAAAATTCTACCAATGTCTTAGTGATCTCATTGTGAGATACATTGATTTTCACTAATTTTCTTGCTGCTGTTCTTTTTCTTCTCTTTCTTTCCTTTATCTTTATTTTTGGATGGGAAAGATGCTGGGAATGACCCAAAAAAGACACGAGGTTCCCTAATCCTCCCTGACACCAACCTGGCTGGCCCCAAAGAGCATATGAACAGGAGACTGGAGGAAGAGGAAGAGGAGAGGATGCCCCATTCATTGGAGTTCAAGATTAAGTTTAAGATAAGGGGGATTAGAACTGGATCCTCCCTGTTCCTACCCAACATAGACCCCACTCCCTTCTTTTCTATTATTTTCTTTTATCTATTTCTTATCTTTAAAATAGGAACTCCCACCTTTTATTGAACCTTGGACACAGATTATTTTGTTTTGCTACATATTCTCACATTTTTCTATAAAACTAAGCAGAAAGGAATAAAGAAAGGCTACAGGCCAGGCACCTAGTGGTCTTGGATGCATTGTGAGGGAAAAATTAAGGACAGAACTAAATGTCTAAGCCAAAGTCAACGAAAATAGAATCAAGAGACCTAAAGTTTAACAGTCTAAACTTAAATGGACCTGTTATACTGGCAGGCCAAGGGTAAAGGGGAGGAGGGTTTGCATAGTATTCTCTCAGGGTTCATTGGTAGAGGGAAGTTGACACTGGTCGTGGGGATGGCCCTGACTCACACTGTATGTTTGAAATTCAACTATAAAGGACTCTGTAGATTACAATTGTTTCAATAAAGTAAAAATTTAAAAAAATCTTTTGAATCCAAATTCTTCAAGTTTTTTACTTCTGGAAATTTAAGATCTTTGTTCCCTTTTAATTTAAAAACTATATCCAGATAAAAAAAAAACCCTACCCATTTTGATTATACTCAAAAGGAGAAAAATAAGACTTCTTGGTATTGAATTTAAAAATAGTTAAAATAATAAATTGGTAGACATTATCAAGACTATACTGAGCAAAGTAAAGATGAGAAAAAAAGTAAAGATAAGAAAAGAAATATAAAGTAAAGAAGTAGCAGAGTGGACCAACCAAGAAGATTCTATGTTAATAATTCTGTTTTATTAGGTTCTACTTTGAAGCTTTCTTGTGAATTACAGATAAATATCTAGCTTCAGAAAAGATCTTCAGTAAAGCATCCACTCAATAATAAAGCACTTTTCTGTTACATTAGAAGATTGTAGCTAAATTTTTCAATGGTCATATATATTTATATATAAGAAAGAGGACCAACCAAACAAAAAATGAATTTTTCTATTAGCAATTGAGGAATAATATGAGTTAAAAAGAAAATAAGATGACTATCTTTTTATGTAAATATTTTATTAATATATCACCTGCTAGAAACCTCTAACAAAATATGGTTACAAAATAAACTTTTGTGATGTAAAAAAAGGAAATAATTCGGAGGAATATAAATATGATAGTAAATTTTAAAAGTCTAGAAGATATTCCTTTATTTAATTGTCTGCAAACAATTGGCATATTCCTCCCCCACCTATTTTTGTTTTTTGTTTTTTTGGGTCACACTTAATGACACTCAGGGGTTACTCCTGGCTATATGCTCAGTAATCGTTCCTGGCTTGGGGAACCACATGCGATGTGGTGGATCAAACAGCAGGTCAGCCACATGCAAGGAAAACTCCTTCCTGCTGTGCCATAGTTCTGGCCCTGACATATTCCCTTTTGAAAGAAACACATCAAAGGCTTGGAAATTATGCTAAGAACAAATTATAAGTTAAATGAACGTGTAGTCAGCAAATTCTGCTAAAATAAAAGAATTTGACAGCCGATGACTCACAACTATTGCTACTACTGCTTACAGTCAGCTCCAAGTATCATTTTACTCTTTAAAGAGAAGTAAATCAAACTGTAAAAACTCCTGGGTACCCTGTCTCCACTGATAGCTTTGGGACACATCCCTAAGGGGTCAGAGAAGTATCAAGACATGATGAAACCTTGTCTGTTCAGCACACACACACACACACACACACACACACACACACACACACACCACCACCACCACCACCACCACCACCACCACCACCAATGGCCATACTTCAGTGTGTTTTTACTCTTCTCTACAGAGATACATGATCAACCAGTTCAATAAGAATGGAGTTTTACTCAGAGTCTGGACAGGCAGCTTTGCTCTCCTTCCTTGTATTTCTGGAAGCCCAGCAGTCACACCATGAACCACAGCAGCAGCATGTCAGCACAGAAACCAAGGTCCACAGAACCTGGAATTCCTGAGCACATGGCCACCTATATGACCACAGAACACAACACCATTTTTCAATACTGACATTTTCAATAATACAACACAAATATAAGAAAATGAATATGGAACAATAAACGACTCAATAATTAAAGCAATGACAAGAAAAAAATCATAGGTGTTATTTTCTCTGATTGCACTACATAACTATAATAATCAAAACTGATAGATAGCTATAGTCTTCCTTTTATACCAAAGCGATAGTACAGCAAATTAAGATACTTGCCTCCAATGTGGCCAACATCAGTTCAATCTCTTGTACCCTAAAATTCATGAATAAGCCCTGAACATTTTATTTGAGCCCACATGTCCCTTCTCAAAACACGTTTGCTCTGCAAAGCAATGGATAACATAAAATTATCATATTTAATGTGATGAAATGTTTCCACTCCATATATCTACTAAAATCTACTCTCAAAGACGTTAACACATTCATAAAAAAAATCAAAGAAACACACCTCCCCAATAGAGAGTGGAATTAAGCACACTGACTCAAAGAAAACATAAAGAGGAACAATGATACTGAGAAAAGTGTTCCTTATCTCTAGTTATCAAGGAAATGCAATCTAATAGACATTGATTTATAACCTCATATGAGCAAAATAACTTAGATGAAGAAGACCCAGGACTGGCTGGAATGAAGAAAAAGGGACTCTTCTACTGTTAGATATGGGTTTTCACCTTTACTAATAAAAACTCTTCATCTATTTGGTGTGATCAAAAACTATGAAATTTTTATATAATACCACCAAACAAATATCTTGATGACTTTTTATGAATATGCCTCCTAGTCAAAATAGAATTCATTTCATCTTTAAGGGTATCAGACTTGGAAATATATTTGCTTCATTGATTGCAATTTCTAGCATTTACTCCCTTTTCTTATGATTGAAACTATAGTATTAAATGCTGACATGAGATTACTTGGATCAAATCAATATCTATTAATTTTCATAATTAACTCTGATATTATGAATTTCAAACACAATAAAAATATAGGGTCAAGTGTAAAACTCAGAGGAGAATATTTTCTCAGCACTTGTGAAGCAGTGGGTGATTCCCAGCACAGCAAAATAAAGTAATTAATTTCTTTAAAACAGAACTATATTTTTTGAATAAATTGGCACAAAGAAAGCAAATAAAATTAGACCCTCAGGACACTCACTGTCACCATCATGAAATAAACTCAACTGTATAATCTCCAGGAAAACTCAATATAATTGTGTGTAAGGGCTCAAGGGTATTATTAAAACTATGTACATGCCCTGAGCAACAGAAATTTTGCTAGTACCAAAGGGACTTGGCCACCTCTGGTGACCAAGGAAGGACTAATATAGACCATTTTCATTCCATAAACGTGTTATCATGGTGGGAGAGTCATTAACAGAGATCAAACCCGCAGCTACTTTTACTACTTTTTATATTTTGCCATTTTGCTCTCTACTGCTGACACTGAACTTGTCTTATGTTGAAACAAGTTTCTGATTGTCTATAGTGCATTTCCTGGGATGCTAATAGGAAAGATTATAGAGATTATTGAAACTGTGTTAGAGATTAAGTTGTAAAAGTTTAATTAAATGCATTAGAGCAGATCATTTGATTGGAAAGGACTACAGTGGAGGAAAACTGGAAATTCTTTTCATTCCAATATAGAAATATTATGTGAAATAAAATTCTCACTTCCCTAAGAAAGCCTTTCTTCTTTACACATCGTAGAAGATCAGAACAAATACATAAAACATGGCACAGTGATAACTTAATATTCTTATTGTACAGATTCTTATTTGTATTGTATTATTTACAGTTAGAAAATCATTTCTAATGTTTTGATATACTTTCCATATTTCAGAAATAAGTTGTTTAGGGCCCGGGAGATAGAATGGAGGTAAGGCGTTTGCCTTTCATGCAAAAGGTCATTGGTTCGAATCATATGCCCCATGCCTGCCAGGAGCAATTTCTGAGCTTGGAGCCAGGAGTAATCCCTGAGCACTACCGGGTGTGACCCAAAAACCAAAATAAATAAAGAAAAGAAAAGAAAAGAAATAAGTTGTTTAAAGAAGTAAACACATTTTATATGAAAAATAGATCAAAGTATGTGTATTTGATATTTGATCAGAGATTCAACCCAGACACTCCCAATTACAAGAGTCAAATCCTCATTCCTTGGATTAAATATATTTGGAGGATACAAAGTCAGCACAGCCTGGGATTCTGTGTGCTGCTGAGAACAAACTCTTACTACACAACATGAAACCCACATGTCCTATACCTTTGGTCCACACCCTAAAACCTTGATAAAGTATTTTAATGAAAGCATATATTCATATTTTGTCATTAATATATTAAGGAATTAAAAAGAAATTCAGAAGCAGAGAGATAATCCAAGGTTAAGGTGCTTGTCTTGCCGTGATCCCAACACCATTTGAGTTCAAAAACACCACCAGCAATTATCCCAGATCACAGAGATGGATCTATAACCGGTGTTCCCTTCCCCTTAACATCACTCTTACCCTCAAGTCCACCCCAAACCTTATCTCCACCCCCAACTATAAGTAAAATCTAGAAAAATACTACAAGAATTTCATTAGATTCTATGGTTCTTGACTCAACCAGTCACTTGATTGCTTTCTGGATTAAAGAAAATCATCAATGGACAAAATACATCTTTTTGACAATTGTAGGGGAAAATATATGCAACAAAAATAACTAATAACAAAATATCCCATTGGATTATTTGCAATAATTATTATATTTGAAATCACTTATATTCTTAAAATTGGGATAGACAGATCATGTATATGAGGTTTTCTGGGTTCAGCTGATAATACAACAGATGAAGATTTAAAAGCAGCCATGAGAAAGGAAATGCAAGCCATGGTAGAGGAAATGAGAGAATTGCTAGCCACTAAGTACAAGAAATCCATTGATGAACTAATTAGCTAAAATAAAAAAGATCTGATACAGAACATGAGAGACTCCATACAAAAGGAATCAAAGGAATTAACAGACACTATAGAAAGGCTATATGAGCAGAATCACAGAGTTGGAGAAGCACATAGAAGTTCTTGAAGAAAAACTGCGAAATAAAAACGACCAAAAAACCAACAAGGAAATAAGAAGCAAGGCACTGGAAGGAAAAGTCCAGTACTTAATGAACAAAGATAAAAGAAATAATCTAATAACTATGGGTATATAAGAAAATGGAGGAAACAGGGAAAGGGGAAGAACAAGTAGTTATGGAAATAATAGCAGAAAAATTCGTCACCCTTTGGAAAGAGGACTCCATGCAAATCAAGGATGTGATAAAAGTCCTTAATAAAAATTGACCCTAATAAACCAACACTAAGACATAAAGTAATCAAAATGGCAAAAAAAGAGAAAGATGGACTCCTTAAAGCAATAAGGGGGGAAAAACCTTCAAGTACGAAGGAAGGAACATAAGAATAAAACCAGATTTCCCATTTGAAATAATTCAAGCAAGAAGAGAGTGGAATGAAATATTTAAACGTCTGAATGAAAGAAATTTCCAACCTAGAGTACAATATCCAACAAAGATGTCATTCATATGGGATGGTAGCCTAAAAACATTCTCAAACAAAAATGAACCTGCACTATTTCTGCAAACAAAACTGATTCTAAATGATCTAGTCAGAGACGAACTACACAACCCAAACCCCTGATTGTGACAACAACCAACCTACACAACACACCTGCACAACAGCCCTCTCTGTCAATTATCTCCCTAAATGTTAACGGACTAAACTCTCCCATTAAAAGACACATAGTAGAGAACTGAATTAGAAAACAAAAACCAGCCTTCTTCGGCCTTCAAGAAACACACCTATAAGTACAGGATAGGCATAGGCTTAGAATAAAAGGATGGAAAGTGATCAGGGACAAAGAGAGTCACTACATACTGATCAAGGGAACACTAGATCAAGAGATACTAACCCTGATCAATATTTATGCACTTAATGTAGAGCCAGAAAAATATGTGAGGCAATTGTTCACTAACCTGGAGAAATACATGAAGGGAAATGTGATAATAGTAGGAGATCTTAGTACTCTACTATCATCACTGGACAGATCCAGCAGACAGAAAAATAGCAAAGAAATAAGAGCCCTGAATGAAAAAATTAGAAGATATAGGGCTAATAGAATTATATAGGGCCCTCCATGCCCAGAAAACAAAATGCACATACTTCTCAAGCCTCACGGAACCTTCTCCAGTATAGATCATGTTCTGGGATATAAATCCAACCTGTACAAAACCACAAATATTAGGATCATTAGAATCACCCTCTGATATCACTATGGAACAGAGATCAAAACTGACTGTAAGAAGAAGTAATGGTGCAAATCCAATACATGGATATTAAACAAAAAGCTGCTCAACAATAGCTGGATCAAGGAGGAACTCAAGGAAGAAATAAAAAGATTCCCTGAGACAAACGATAATAAAGAGAAAACATCTCAAAATTTGTAAGATGCAGCAAAAGGAGTAATTCGGGGCAAACTCATAGCAATACAGGTGTACATCAAGAAAGAGAAAAATGAAAAGAACAACAGTTTAAGGGATTACCTTAAGGAACTGGAACAATAGCAGCGAAGAAATTCAACCACGACCAGAAGACAAGAAATAACAAAAACCAGAGCAGAAATAAACAACATAGAAACTTAAAAAAATCAATGAGACCAGGAGTTGCTTTTTTGAAAAAATTAACAAAATAGACAAAACACTGGCAAAACTCACCAGAAAAAGAGGAAACACACTCAAATCAGTAGGATCACAAATGAAAGGGGAGAGATTATAACAGAACCCCAAGAGATACAGAATATCATATGGTCATATTATGAACAACTATACTCAATTAAGCTAGAGAACCCAGTAGAAATAGACAGATTCCTTGAAAGATACCATCTTCTGAGACTAGAAAAGGAAGATCTAGAAAGCCTAAACAGGCCCATCACTTCGAGGAAATTGAAGCTTTAATTAAGAAACTCCCTAAGAACAGAAGTCAAGGTCCAGATGACTTTAAAGGTGAATTCTATCAAAAATTCTGAGGTTAATTACTACCATTGATCCACAGGCTCTTTCAAACCATTGAAAAAACAGGAATCCTCCCCAACTCCTTCTATGAGGCCTATATCACACTCATTCTCAAAGATGGCAAGGACACCACCAAGAAAGAAAACTACAGACCAATCTCACTAATGAACATAGATGCAAAAATACTTAACAAAATTTTAGCTAACCAAATTCAGCACTATATCAAAAAGATTACACATCATGACCAAGTGGGTTTCATCCCAGATATACAAGGCTGGTTCAACATACACAAATCAACCAACATTATACACAACATCAATAACAAGAAAGACAAAACTCACACGATCATATCAATCGATACAGAGAAAGCGTTTGACAAAATCCAACACCCATTCATGATGAAAACACTCAGCAAAATAGGGCTAGAAGGAACCTTTCTCAAAATAGTTACAGCTATCTATGAAAAGCCCACAGCCAACATTATTCTTAATGGCAAAAAACTGAAAGCATTTCCACTAAGGTCAGGAACTAGGCAAGGCTGTCCACTCTCCCAACTCTTATTCAATATAATCTTAGAAGTCCTAGCAATAGGATTCGACAAGAGAAGGGAATTAAAGGAATTCAAATTGTGAAATAAGAACTCAAACTATCTCTTTTTGCAGATGACATGATGATATACATCGAAAACCCTAAAGATCCACAGCAAAACTCCTAGAAACAATTAACCAATACAGCAAAGTGACTGGCTACAAAGTTAATACACAAAATACAGTGGTAGCATTTCTATATACAAATAACCAAGTAGAGGAGAAAGACTAAGAATACAATTCCACTTAAAATAGTATCAAAAATACTAAGTACCTAGGAATCAACCTTACAAGGGAAGTGAAGGACCTATACCAGGGAAATTTCAAAACACTTCAGAAAGAAATTGAAGAGGATCTAAGAAAATGGAAGAAAATTTCATGTAGGGGGTCGGGCGGTGGCACTGGAGGTAAGGTGCCTGCCTTGCCTGTGCTAACCTAGGATGGACCACGGTTCGATCTCCCAGTTCCCCATATGATCCCCCATGCCTGCCAGGAGCGACTTCTGAGCAAATAGCCAGGAGTAAACCCTGAGCATCACCATGTGTGGCCCAAACACCCCCCCAAAAAAAAAGAAAATTTCATGCTCATTGGTAGGTAGAATCAGCATAATCAAAATACTATCCTACCCAAAACTTCCATACAAATTCAATGTAATCCCCATCCAAATCCAGGCATCATTCTTTAATAGTTAGAACAATGAATCACAAAATTCATCTGAAACCACAAAAGACCCAGGATCACCAAACAGATACTGAAAAACAAGAAGCGGTGTGGCATCTCTTTACCTAAACTGAAGCTATACTATAAAGCCATAATAATAAAACAGCATGTCACTGGAACAAAAACAGAAGCTCATACCAGTGGGTTAGAATTTCCAGACATAAATCCGCAGATATACAGTCAATTAATATTTGACAATTGAGCCAAGAACTTGAAATGGAACAAAGAAAGTCTTCAACAAATGGTGTTGGTACAACTGGAAAATCACCTGTAAGAAACTGAAAATTGACTCATAAAAAGGTCAACTCAAAATGGATTAAAGATCTTAAAATTAGAACAGAATCTGTAAAGTATTGAGGAAAATATAGGGAGAACACTAGAAGACCTATATATTAAAAAGGTCTTCAAAGATGGAACACCAATGGCAAGGACTCTAGCATCAAACATAATCAAATGGGACTACATCAAACTAAGGAGCTTCCTTCTGGAGAAGGAAACCCAACTTAAAATAGGAAGACAGTTAACAAAATGGGAAAAAAATTCTCACTCAACACGTCAGATAAAAGGACTGATAACCAGAATATACAAAGCACTCATAAAAATGAGTCCCCCCCAAACCAAATAAAGCCATAGAAAAATAGGAAGTTAAAATGAATTAGGCACTTCTCCAAGGAAGAACCGAAAGATGGTGAACAAACACATGAAAACATGCTCAGCTTCAATCTTTATAAGGGAAATCCAAATCAAGACAAAGATGATATACCACCTTACACCAGTGAGGATAGCTCACGTCAAAAAATAACGGGAACAATCTCTGTTGGCGAGAATGCGGCATGAAAGAAACTCTAATCCAGTGCTGGTGGGAATGCTCCCTAGTCCAACCCCTATGGAAAACAGTCTAGAGAGTGCTCAAGGAACTCATAATTGAGCTGCCATTTGATCACCAGCAATTGCTCTCCTAGGTATCTTACCCCCAAACTGGACGGACATTCATCCCGAAGTATGTGTGCACCCCACTATTTATCGCAGCACTCAGTATATTAGCCAAGTCTTGGAACCAGTCTCGAAGTCCAACAACAGATGAGTGGATCATCAAGATCCGTGTTATCTATACACAATGGAATACTCCATGGCAGTTAGAAATGATACAATCATAGACTTTGCAGCAACATGGGTGGGCCTAGAAAATATTATGTTAAACGAAGAAAGTCAGAAGATGAAAGATAAACACAGAATTATAGCCTATTCTGAAGTACCTAGAATATATACCAGATATACAATCAATACCCCACGATCAAACAACAGGGTGTAACAGGATAGAAACTTCAAACACTGTAATAATCACCATGTACTGGGGAGTAGAGCCCAAAACAAAGGGAAGAGAAACAATGCAAAGTCTCACAACACATTATAGCATAAAGAAACTAGCAACAGCAGAATCAGTAGCGTAGAGAAAACAGGTATGCAATTATCCTTTTACTACATAGGCCCATAATAATTTACTAGGTATCTTATATAGGTATACAGGTAAAGATTATGATGGGAAATTACTGACTTCAATGGAAACCTTTCAAAAAATATGTTTGAATGCCTTAACCTTACCACATATAAATAAACTCTCAGTTTTTCTGTCCATAAGGGTTCCTGGATACAAAGGGTGAACATTCTATGGTGGTACCTCAGTGATCAGTCACAGTAGGCACCATTCTCAACTTGCATCATGAAAATGTCCAGATAAAACTCTTTAACATTCACTTTATCTCTAGATTGTGCCTTCTTTTAAGGTGTGAAGCACATGACCAGCCAGACCACCAAAGCAACAACCGTGACCTACAGATTTATACTACAGGGCCTAAACATCGAACACGTTCAAGCAAACTAACATGCCCTTGCTCTGTTACCCTCCCTTCTCATTACTTTGCATTTTTGTTGTTGTTATTGTTTGATTGTTGGTTTGTTTTGTTTTTCCTTTTCCTTCTTATCTCCCTCCTCTTCTACGTTTTCCTCCTCATTATCATAAATTTAACCCATGTCAAACAAAAACCTCAGGGTTACCTCCTCTATAGGAAAGGAAAACTGACATATAGGGTGCTATGGACAATACTAAAAAGGGTAAACACCTATATAGATAGACCTCACTAACACAATGGTTAGTACTTGAGATATGAAGCCTATACATATCCAAAAGTTGATCTATCCATTTCTTTTCCTTACAAATACTTTACTTATCTATCTTTCTGTACTCAGCACATCTCTTGCCCACCCCATCTCTCTACATTAATATATATTTAAGTCAACTTCTATATGTTTATATGTGGGCAGGAGCACACAGAGATAGGAATCCTCCTTAAGAGACAAACCTAACCCACAAACAACCCATACCTATACCCTATATAACCCCTCCCATGTACTCCCTCTCCCTCCTTTAGAAATCTAACTATCTTTTCACCACTCAATCCCATCCCCTATATCCCCACCACATTAGGAATCCAGGCTGATCTCCTACCCCAACGATCCAGTACCCAGTACCCAAGTGAAGAGACTCCCACTCAAACTCACATCTCGTTCCAGCAAGAAAATACAACAAACACATCAACTGACTCATGCAGTGTGGGCCTCCTAATCACCTCTTCCTAATGTGGACTGTGGCTCGATACCGGACCTAGCTCTCAAAAGGATTACCACTGCAAGAATTGGACCCAACACCTTCATGTCTGGAGCCCATACCCCATAAGGAAATCTCAAAAGACAATTGGGAAGCCTAACTTTCATCTTAAGTATACACCTGTATAACACTAATTCTTATCCTGTTTTCCCCATGTGTAATCTGCTGTATCACTTTCTCCCTTTTTCTTTTCTCCCCCCTTCTTGTTCGTTTTATTTTCTTTTTCTTTGTTTGGTTTTAGTTTTACTTTTTGATTTTATTTTTTTTTGTTTCTTTTGGGTCACACCTGGCGGCACTCAGAGGGTGCTCCTGGGTCTATGCTCAGAGGTCGCCCCTGTTGGGATGGGGGACCATGTGGAATGCCAGGAAATGAGCCACCATCCTTCTGCAGGAAAGACAGATGCCTTGTCTCCATGCTATCGCTCCTGGCCCCACTTAATTCCATTAATTGCGTCTTTTACTTAATCCTTTTTTTTTAAAGAAACTTTTTCTTTAGATATGTGTGAGCATATATATTTTTAGTTTTTGTCGTGTGTCTGTTTTCTTCTCTTTGCACCCCAAATCTATCAGCAATATAATGTAGCATCATTTCTTCCTGCAAAGGCATATTAGAAAAGGGGGATATTTTACATTTTAAACAAGCTCTTATCTATTAGGGGTAGAGAACTTATATTTTTTACAACACAGGGGCATCTCCCACTCTGAACATATGTCATGTGGAACCAACTTAGATCCCAGGGTATTAGGCACTGACTGTCCAACCCTGACTCCTGGATCCCAGACATAGAAACGACAGTCTCCACAACAGCTCCAGGAATCAAAAACCCTCCAGGGCATCCATAATGATGCTCTGACACAAACATTCACCAGCTTTAAATTGATAACCTGGCAACGAGGAAATGGGAACAGCTTGATCCAAGAGTAAGTTGTTCTTCATCACCAGCCAACAATAAGACGAAATCAGAAGACATGTCACCCTTTGATCTGTGCAAAAGCCAAGATCAGTATATACAGATGACTGGTTGTTACAACCAGGACTGGACAGTACGCAACCCGGGACCAACAATAACAACAACAAAAAGCACTAGCCTAGCTTTTGGTCTACGATCTGTTCAACAAACAAGATTTCCAATTCCAGAAGTCTGACTGAGACAATCGTGACTGAACTGATCTTCTGGAAGTATAACGAAGACTCCATCAATCCCAGGCTCCATCCTAGGAGCAACAGAATGAATGACCAAGACCACCAACTACAGAAGATAGATTAAAACGACACTGAAGAAGCAGAACTGCTAGAACCACAAAGAAAGACTTCATCATAAGCTCCATTCCTTGAGCTGTACAGACACTAGGATCTCTAAATACAGAGGTCCGATTTTACCATCCATGACGAAGCAGAGGTCTTCCATACACCACAAAAGCACCGAGGGGAGAGTAAATGATTATGCAAGGAGTCTATAGTTAATCCCATGACAGTATACTTCAGGGATGGAGAAACCCTGTATCACCTAGGGCAAGGGAATTTCCTCTATAATATCCTCAATAGTTACTGTGTCTATACGGAGGGTGGAGAGGGAATGCACAAAATAATCATTTTCCACATATAATTTATTGATTGGTCGATTTTTATTGATGTCTTTATTTCGGTGTAAATATTGAAGTTGATGTCTCCAATTTTATAATATTTTATTTTAACTTTTTCTTTCTTTTTGCACTCTGGCATGGTTTGATTTCAGAACTGAGACTATTGTGTGGCACTTGTCTTTATTACTGTAGCACTCATGGATATTTAATTTGATATTTATTTCTGTATTGATGTGGTGTTTCAATTACCTTTTTCATGTCCTCTCTCAAACTGAGGTTGAAAGCCTCTTGAAGGACTCTGCCCATTTTCAGCTTATTTTATTTATTTTTATTTTTTATTTTTTCTAATTTTTTGCTCCATTCTATTGCTTTTCTTTCCTTCAAACAAAAACAAGTAACTCTAATTACCTATCTCCACCTCTCAAATAGAGGGGGAAACAGGGAGGGTACCAGGACCAAACAGATATATGATCACTAATAGTAAGCTAGACAAAGAGGGACAACCTATTCTAGCAGCCCGGGGGGTGAGGTAGGAGACATAGGCTGCAGGAATGGAATGGGATGGGGGTAGGGCAAATTTGGTGATGGGTATTCCCCTGATTCAATGTTAATATGTACCTAAAATATTACTGTGAAAGATATGTAACCCAATATGATCAAAATAAAAATTAAAAAAAATGGTGTTGGCCTGTAGGAACCTAACTGTGATTTTATTAGTTTTTGAAAGTTGAAGCAATTTACAATAAAAGAAGTCAACACTTAAGAGACTATACTTAGAAATTTCAAGCATACAGGTGTAATATGTTCAAGTATTCATTTTAATATTTTAATTTTAATTCATTTTAATATTTGAAATTTTAATTCACAAAGTAGAACCAAAGATGTTGAAATGATATCTAAGAGCAACAGAGGAAATGTAAGGTCCTTTATCTTTTATCATGCTGTAACTTTGGAATTACAGGGATGTAATAAAATTATGACTCAAGGTTATGTCTCTATATCTAATAAGGTCATAAACTTGCAGTTATATGCAACAACTTACTATCTAAATGAGACATATACATCATGTATATGTATATGTATTAGATAACATATTATTTCCATAAATTTACATGGAAACCTGGATAATATTCTACTGTATGGCAACTATAATAGTAGTTCTAAATTGGTGAGTAGAAGCAAACATGAAACTTGGTGTTAGTAGACACTCTTTCATGCATATAAATAAATCTTTCTTTGTCTATCTATACAGGTAAATGTGAATGTTCTCCAAATTAAAAAAATAAAGTTTCCTGGAAGCCTTAAAAATTGAGCTGGTGATTTTTAGTTGCAAGAGATAAATGAGTAAATGTGTTCTTTTCATATCTAGAAGCATACACAGTTAGAGAAACATGCACAGTTACATACATGAAGATATACACCTCCACAAATATTAGCAACACATGAATAGGGTTTTCTAGTTTTCAAATAGGTTAGAGTCAATGTGTAAGTGAATGGACTCATTTTTAAACTCATATTTGAACAACTTTATTGTATGATTACTTGATACATACCTGAAGAAGAAAATATCCATTATCATCATTTTTAGTCAAGTATTTTACTTCATCAATGGAATTAATGCTGCAAAAAGAAAATGGAGGATTCAGATGTTATTGGTTTGAGAGTGAGGCTAATAACCTATCAGCAATATATGTAATTATTCATGCACCATTTAGAAAATTACCTTTTATGTGGCTCATTAATTTCTTCTCTTTAGTTTCTTTCAATTACATTTCTGAGAACATATTTTGACATCAGGTATGTATAAAATAGTCCATGCCAAATAAGATAAAACATTACTCTTCAATCATATTTTCAAATTTTCCTAAAGATATTATCTTATACATAGTTGTTAATTTACACGTAAATTAACAATGATGTTGTGTTAAACCAATTTATAATAAATGTGTGTTTCTTAACTGTTGATTGTTTATTGACTTCATTAAAATTTTACTTAAGTAGGCTCTAGTTAGGTCCCAGCCCAGAGTCGCTTCCTAGGGGTTGGGTGCTCAGATGTGATGAATTGATCAGATAGACGGGGCCGGAGGTGAACCTCTGGACCGTTGATTGATCAAAGGCAATTATTATCTGAAAAAACTTGCTTAAATATAACTTTGTTTTATATTAGTATATGGTTACTTTTCAAATTTTGGGTTTTATACACCATGTACACACAAATGGAATATACTACTGTATGTCTTATATGATTTTATCCATGCAAACATATTAGATATTAAGTCTGGTTAATTCACATTGGTACAAAGCTTAATCTCATATTCTTGGATTTTATAAAATAGACACTTCAATATGTTTTCTAAAGTACATAAATAGTCTGTATTTTAATATTCACTTTTTTTTTCTAGGCAAAGTCCGTCCTTTTCAATTGGGAGCTGAGTTATTTCATGTCCATGATAATTTAATTGTATGTCAAAGTTATATCTACATTATAGCATAACTATAGTACTATTCTGTTTAAAAATCTTGAAATAAAGACAAATAATAAATTTACTATTGCTAATATGTTTTAATCATCATTTTGCCTTCTATATAATTTTAGTTCAAATATATCAGCTCACCACAATGTCACGAATGACAATCAAAATTACCCATTACCCTTATCTCTCTTCCTCCTTCCCTTTTTTATGGTAATCACTAGAATTTTCACATGTGTTAGGATTTGTTTTGCTGATGTTTGCTAGTTTATTCCCTTTGACTATTGATATTTCAAATAAAAATGAAACCATTTAATAATTATCCTAAAGTCTGAGGAAATCATTTGAAAAAAACCTTTTGCATGCATAAGATATCTTCTTTTATGAAACCAAATATTGTTTAGGCTATTGATTGATATTAGTTATATCTCTGTTCCTGTCCTATATTTCTGATATTAATCAGTTGACTATGTAGATTTCCTGTTCTACAGATCTATCAAACTTTATATAAAGACAATGAGAACTCAAATGCTCTGAAAAAGTTTGTATTACAGGATAAATAATTTAGGTAATAAAAGAGATTGTTTCATAGCCATATTAATAAAACTGCTTAGGTTTTACATATATTTTATAGCTTTATATTTTTCCTTTAAATGAGATGGAAGGGCAAAACTTCATCAACTGTTTAATTTTATATAACTGCATTGATATAGCTTCTTCAATTTTCAAATTAATTTATGGCTGAGAAAAGGTAATAAATTGCTTAATGTGATGGCCTTATACATATTTATAATAATAATGAGTTATGATGCTCATTTTTAAAATTAAATGAAGCCTAAAATAATAACATTGGAAATTTTCTATTCAAATTTTGTAATCTGTTTTGCAGCCGATGTCAATCAGAGATGAAGGACGATGGCTAATTTCAACATTAGTGGGTTTGTTCTTATGGGGTTTTATGCCAACCCTGAGCTAGAAATTTTATATACATTGTTCTTAGTCTTCTACTTGTTGGCTTAATTGGCAACATCTTCTTCATTACCACCTCTTTCATGGATGACAGTCTCAATTCCCTCATGTACTTCTTCCTGAAGCATCTTTCTTTCTTGAATTTCTATTATATTTCTGCGACTGTACCAAAATCCATTTACAACTCTTTCACTTGGTAAATGCATCGTACAGTGCTCTGTTTTTGCTGTCTGCAGTACTGTTGAACTGGCCATGCTCACGCTGATGTCCTATGACCACTATGGCTATCTGCCTTCCACTGAACTATGCCATCATCATGTATGTCAGAACCTGCCTCCCTGGCATTGTCAGTGCTTGAATCAGTGGGACCATCTCTGGAGTCACTCACACAGCAGCTACTTTCTCCATTAGATGTTGTCACCCCAAAGTCATTCAGCAGTTCTTCTGTGACATCCCTCAGATCCTGAAACTCTCCTGCTTCATTGACTATCTTTCTGAGGTTGATGTGACTATCTTCCTCTCGTTAGTGTCATTTATTTGTTTCATCTTTATTGTATTCTCCTATGTGCACATATTTTCCTGAGTATTGAGGATGCAATCTGTGGAGTGCAGAGGGAAAACCTTTTCCGCCTGTCAATAGCTATACGACAATAGCTATTGTCATATTGTTTATGTATAAAGGTTCCTTAAGCCTGTAGACATTTTAAGGCTAATACCCCAAATACATAAAGATTTAACAAAGGCCCTGAATGGTGGTTCTAGAGATAAGGAGTCTGCCTTGCAAGCACTAGCCTAGGACCAACCACGGTTTGATCCCCGGCATCCCATATGTTCCCCCAAGCCAGGAGCGATTTCTGAGCCCATAGCTAATAGTAACCCCTAAGGGTCACTGGATGTGGCCCCAAAACAAAACAAAAGATTTAACAAGGTGTGGGGGAAGGTCGAATACCTTTCCAAAAGTAACTCCCAGAGAGAAAGGTTAAACCTCATTCTTCTGTCCTCCTCCTGGAGGCGACCCCAACAACAAATCCACCACAAATGATTAACTTCAGACAAAGAAGTTAGGGACCAAAGGTATGGCCAAGGAAGTTTTTTGACAGTCTGATCAGCCCTCCGACCCATCTGTCAGCTCTGGGAAAAAGACTCGATAACCTCTCTCACAAGCCCTTTATTTCCTTCCTTAATCACCCCACCTGGAAGATACAGGTGGAACGATAGGCAAAAACAACATCACAAAATTTACACAACAACAAGCTACTAATTAAATGTGTCAAAATCATTAAAATAGAGAAGAGAGAAACATATGGCTCAGAAACAGATAGATATAAAGAGGACACAGATATATACCAGAAAAGGGGATTTTGTCCTATTCTCAGAAAATACAGAACAATGGCAAGATACCATTACTTGACAGTGATACGGTATATAGAAGAAAAGACTGGAAACAGATCTTTTGATGGGGCTGTGGTGAAAAAAAAATATCCTCATTCACTGTTGGTGGGAATGTTTTCTGGTTCAGGTATTATGGATATTTCTCAAAAGGTAAGGTTATGTATATTTCTCAGAATGTAAAAATAAAATTCCAGTATGATCCAGTGATATGATTTCTGAGCTTAAATTCCCCCACTATTTACATTAAATAAAAAACTAGGAAAAATATTTGTATTGAGCTGTTCATCACAATAGCTAATACATGACACAACCCAAGTATTCAATGACAGATGAGTGAATAAATTGAACAAAATATGCAATACTATGCAGCTTTATGAAAAGTTGAAATCATGTAGTTGACTACTAATTTTGTGGAACTGCAATGTGACATGTTAAGTGAAATAAGTAAGAGGAATATATAGATACATAGAAATATAGGTAGATACACAAAAGTCTCAAACTATAATGAAAAATTCCAATAATGAACTTTTACTCTTGAATTCCTAATCTCAGATTACAAAATAGTAAAGGAACAAAGGAATGGAGATTTAGCACAATATAGGGCTACTTCTATAGAATCTTAATTACATTATAGAAATATAATAAACTTTAATACTATTATAATCATTTTACTTAAATTATAATATAAACATATTAGTAAATTTTAAAAGACTAGAAGATCTTTGTTTCATTGTCTGCAAACAATTGACATATTTTCTTTTGAAATAAAGGCATGAAGAGCTTAGAAATTATACTAAGGACAAATTATAATTTAAATGCATATGTAGTCAGCAAATTTGATTTAAATAAATGAATTTGTCCACCAATGACCCACAACTTGTCATGTCTGCTTATCAGTCATCTCCAAATGTCACTTTATTCTTGAAAGAGAGCAAGTCCAGCTGCAAAAACTCCTAAGTACACCAATCTCAACCAATACCTCTGGAACACATCACTAGGGGTCAGAGACAGTGCGTTTTTACGGAACTCTGCAGAGATATATAATCAACCAAATCAACCAGTGAAGAGTTTTTTCTCGGAGTTATGGACAGATAGCTTGGATCTCCTCCTCTGTATTTCTGGAAGCTTAGCAGTTATACTCATGATTAACATCAGCAGCCATGTCAACACATAGGTCCAGTTCCACAGAGCCTTGAATTTCTAAGCAATCGTCACGTATATGGCCATAAGACACAATATTGTTTTTCAATACTGGCATTTTCAATAATACAAAATAATATAACAGTGTATATGAATACATAAATAATTCAATAGTTAAAGCAATGACAAGAAAAATAGTAGATTTATCTCTAATTCTACTACAAAACTATTATAATCAAATCTGAGTCCATAACTATATATATCCTTGTAGACCATGGGAATAGTACAGCAAATTAAGATATTTGCCTCCTATGTGGCCAACATCAATTCAATTTCTGGTAACCTGAGTGCAGAGTCAGGAATAAGTCTTGGAAATTTCATTTGAGCCAACAATGCTTCCTTTTTCTTTTCTTTTCTTTTCTTTTCTTTTTTTTTTTTTTTTTTTTTGCCACACTTGGTGAACACTCAGAGATTACTCCTGGCTCTGAGTTCAGAAATAATTCCTGACTTGGGAGACCATATGAGACGCCTGGGGATAGAACTGCAGTCCGTCCTAGGCTAGCATGGGCAAGCCAGACGTCTCATACCAGCCCCAACAAGGTTTCTTTTCAAAGAAAAATTTGCTCCGTGTAAAATTGGCTAACATAAAATAACCATATTTAATGGGAAAAATGTTCTCACTCCATTCATCTACTAAAATCTACTGTCAAAGCAAGATATCACATTCATAAAGCTAAACATCACAGAAAACATGCTCCCCAATAGAAAGTGGAACTCAGCAGTGACTCAAATAAAACCTAAAGCAGGATAACTGTCAAAGTAAAAAGTGTACCTTATCACTAGATCACTAGTGATCAAGGAAATGAGTCCATTAGACATTGATTTATAATTTCAGCAATGTAATTTATATAAAAATGACCCAGGACTGGCTGCGATGGAGGAAAAGCAACTCTTCCACTCTTAGATGGAGGGTTTTCTCTGTTAATAATTAAAAGCTCTCAATTGATCATGAACTATGAAAATGTTTTTAATTACTTTATAATAGTCAATACACCACTAAACAAATACCAAAGTGTCTTTTTATGGGTGTACCTACTGGATAAAAATAAAATTCATTTCATGGGGCCGGGTGGTGGCGCTGGAGGTAAGGTGCCTGCGCTAAACTAGGATGGACCACGGTTCAATTCCCCGGTTCCCCCATATGATCCCCCGTGTCTGCCAGGAGCGTCTTCTGAGCGAATAACCAGGAGTAACCCCTGAGCGTCACTGGGTGTGGCCCAAAAACCAAAAAAAAAAATTCATTTCATATTTAGGGGTATCAAACTTGGAGACATATCTTTGCTTCATTATTTGCAATCTACTACCATTTACTTCATTTTTTTTTATGATTGGAACTGTAGCATTATATGCTGGAATGAGAAACTTGAATCAAATCAATATCTATTAATTTTCATGATTATTTATGTCTGTTGTAAATTCTGAATATCAAACACAACACAAACTATAGGGTCAGGTATGTAATTCATAGGAGAATATTTTCTTGGAACTTGAGAAGCACTGGGTGATTTCCAGCACAGCAAAATAAATATATTATTTTCTTTAAAACAGAACTCTATTCTTTTTGCATAATTGGCTCAATGAACACAACTAAAACTAGACCCTCAGGATACTCAGTGTCATCATCATGAAATCACTCAAGTGTATAATCTCCAGGAAAACACAGAATAATTTCATGTTTGGACTCAAGGGTATTTTTAAAACTATGTACATGCCCTTAGCAACAGAAAATTTGTATTACTAAAGGGACCTGCAGGGATTAACCTCTGGTGATCATGGGAAAACTAATATAGACCATTTTACTTCCACAAACTGGTTATCATGGTGGGAGATGAACAGAGATCAGACCTACAGTTACTTTTGGTTTTTTGCTGTTTTGCTATTTTGCTGTATACTGCTAACACTGAGCTTGTTCTTATGTTGAAACAAGTTCCAGGTTGTGTTACGTTGAGTTTCTTGGGATTCTAGAGGGAAAGCTTATAGAGATTATTGAAACTGTATTAGTGATTACATTGTAAAAATTTAAGTAAAATTCATGAGATTAGATCATTTGAATGGAAAGGAGAACTTCAGCCCTGGAAATTCTTTCCATTCCATTTCAGAAATATTATGTGGAATAAAATGCTCACTTCCTGAGAAAAGCCTTTCCTCTTTACCCATTGTAGAAGATCTGAACAAACACATAAAAAGTGGCAAAGTGATAGTTTATATTCTTATTGTACAGATTATTTGTACTGCATTATTGACAGTTATAAGCTTGTTTCCAAAAGTTTTTACATACTTTCTATATTTTAGAAATAAGTTAAGAGAGATAAACAAATATTATACAGAAAATAGATCAACAGTATGTGTCTGTGCATTTGATATTTGATCAGAGCTTCAACCAACGCGTTGCCAATTACAAGAGTTAAAGTGAGTTTGTTCTCATGAGGTTTTCCACATTTTTTATGGGATTAGATACACAAATAATGAAGGTAAGAGAAGGAAGTCAAGAAGGCAATCCCATTCACAATAGTACCACACAAACTCAAATATCTTGGAGTCAACTTGACCAAAGACGTGAAGGACCTATACAAAGAAAACTATACAACCCCGCTCCAAGAAATAAGAGAGGACACTAGGAAATGGAAACACATACCTGCTCATAGATTGGCAAGATTTACATAATTAAAATGGCAATATTCTCCTAGTATTGTACAGATCTAATTCAATTCCTCTAAAGATACACATGACATTCTTCAAAACAGTGAATCAAACACTTCTGAATTTCATTTGGAACAACAAACACCCTAGTATAGATAAAGTACTCCTTGGGCAAAGAAATATGGGAGGCATAACTTTTCCCCTCTTTAAACTTTACTACAAAGTAATAGTTACTAAAACAGCATGGTATTGGAATGAAAATAGATCTCAGATCAGTGGAATAGGCTTTAGTATTCAGAGAATGTTCCCCAGATATATAGTCACCTAATTTTGATAAAAGAGCAAGAAATCTGAAATGGAGCAAGGAAAGCCTCTTCAACAAGTGGTGTTGTCACAACTGATTAGACACTTGCAAAAGAACTATCTCAGACGCCCAGCTAATATCATGTATGAAGGTAAAATACAAATGGATTAAAGATCTTGATATCAGACTTGAAACCAAAAGATATATAGAACAACTTGTATAAAAAACACTCCATGACATTGAGACTAAAGAAGTCTTCAAGGAGGAAACTGCACTCTCCAAACAAGTGGAAGCAACTATCTACTGAGTGGGAGAAACTATTCATCCAATACTCATGAGGTAAGGGGCCAGTATTCAAAATATGCAAGACACTCACATAACTTTAAAAGAGAAAAAGCCATCTAATCACCTCAAAAATGTGTAGAAGAAATGGACAGACACTTGGATAAAGAAGAAATACAAATAGTCAAATGACACATGAAAAGATGCTCCACATCACTATCATCAGGGAGATACAAATCAAAACAACTATGAGGTACTATCTCATGCAACAGAGATTGGCACAAATCACAAAGAATAGCAATAAGAAGTGCTGACAGGGATGTGGAGAGAAAGGAACTCTGATTCACTGCTGGTGGGAATGCTGTCTAGTTCAACCTTTATGGAAAGCAATATGGAGATTCCTCCAAAACCTGGAAATTGAACTCCCATACGATCCGGCTATACCACTCCTGGGAATATTCCTTAGGAACACAAATATACATTTAAAAAATCCCTTCCTCACACCTATATTCCTTGCCATGCTATTTACAATACCCAGACTCTGGAAACAACCAAAATGCCTTTCAACAGATGAATGGCTAAAGAAACTGTGGTATATGTACAGAGCTGGATATTGTGTAGCTGCCCGGAGAGGTGAATTCATGAAATTTTCCTATACATGGATGTAAATGGAATCCATTATGCTGTGTAAAATAAGTCAGAGTAAGAGACTTTTTTGCAATAATCCTCAGAGACAAAGAGAGGAGGGCTGGAATGTCAAACGCATGACATGAAGCTCACCACAAAGAGTGGTGAGTGCAGTTAGAGAAATAACTACATTGGGAACTATCATAACAATGTGAATGAATGAGGGAAGTAGAAAGCCTGGCTATAGTACAGGTGGAGAGATGTGGGGAGGAAGGAGATTTGGGACATCCGTGTTGGGAATGTTGCACTGGTGAAGGAGGGGTGTTTTTTACATGACTGAAACCCAACAACAATCATATTTGTAACCAAGGAGTTCACATAAAGATATTAATTAAACAAGTCATGTGTATCTTTTGAGGGATAGCATCAAATCTGTACAATGCTTTGGGGAGTATCGCCAATTTAATGTAATTAATCCTACCAATCTATGAGTAGGTAATGTGTTTCTATTTCCTTGTGTCATTTCTTACTTCTTGAAGCACGCTGTTGTAGTTTTCTTTGTAAATGTCCTTCACCTCTTTAGTCAAGTTGATCTGAGGATATATAAGTTTCTGGGGAACTAATGTGAATGGGATTTTTAATATCCATTTCTTACTTATCATTATTAGTTTATAAGGAGGTTATTGACATTGGCATGTTAATTTTGCAGCCTGCCACTTTGCTCTAAGAATATATTGTTTTTAGAAACTCTTTGTCAAAGCCTTTAGGGTTTTCTAAATATATTATCACATCATCTGCAGAAATAGAGGGAGAGTTTGACTTTTTCCTTTCCTATCTGAATTCCCATGATATCCTTTTCTTCCTAATCGCTATGGCAAGAACTATCAGCACTATGTTGAATAGACGTGGAGAGAGAGGGCAACCTTGTCTTGTACTAGATTAGGGGAAATACTTTTACTTTATCTACATTGATCATAATAGTGGTAGATGACCTTGACTATAATGATTCATTCCCATCTTGAGGGTTGTTATTTTTTTTATCAAGAATGTGTGTTGGCACTTATTGAATGCTTTCTCTGCATTGTTTGATATAATCATATGATTTTTGTTTATGTTTTTGTTGATGTGATGCATTATGTTGATTGATTTACAAATGTTAAATCATCCTTGAATTCCTGGGATAAAACCTACTTGGTTGTGGTGGATTGTTGTATATGAAAATATTTCCATAAGATTATCCTTTGCCTGTTCTTCCACCTTGACCCTCCAGGTGGAGGAGCTGTTGAGAGCTAAATAAATATCCGGTGCCAGGCATTCAGGGTCTTTTGCCAGAGTTGACTGGCTGGCTTTAGGTGTGTTTTGGAGCTAGCAGCAGGCTGAAAAAGGAGTCTCTTCTCCCAACCGTTTACTTCTTAACCTTCCTGTCTATGTGGATTATTTGCTGTGGATAAATATTATCAAGATTTCTCCCCATAAGGGGACAAAGGGATGGAAATCAATTTCTCATTCTGGGAGCTCTTTGTGGATTCACAAACAACCGATAAAGAAGTAAACAGGACCCTACAAATGGTGCCCAAGACAGGTGAACCTGGGCCGTCAATAACTGTAAGTGAAATTCTTTATTGGAAATTTCCTCTGGAGATTCTGGATGGATTCTGTGGTTAGTCACGTTGATTGTGCCACCTTGTTACAAATACTTTGGTACTGCATTTATCAAGTGGATTATTCCATCTTATTTAAAACCAATTGGATTCATGATAGAAAAATCATTGTTGTTGGATGGTTGTGGTCTATATTTCAAACAAAAATTTATACTCCAATATTTGCATCGCTTGTGTTCTCCAGCTGTCATAGTTTGTGGAATTTCTGTGTTGGTTAATGTTGGTATGGTGAGCATAGGTATTGGCTAGTGTTTAGGGTATAGAAAGTGTAGAAATAGTGAGGCTAAGGAAATCTATCCGATGAAAATCCAGACCAAGGTGCAGGCTGATGAACCCAGCACCACCATAAAAAATATGGGCATTTTTCCCAGGAAAAATCAGCTCAGAAACTAATTAAGAAACTCATGACCCAAATCAAAATCTTAACACTATGACCAACCTCCAATGCTAAGTCCACAGGTGAGTCCTGATTCTGCTCACAGAATAGAATCAGATCTTAACATTAATGATCAATGTGCTGGTTCCACAAGTGCATCCTGATTGTGTTCACAGAATGGACTCACATAATAGTGTCCACTTAGATGATGAATCACATTCTAGTACCCCACATTTCAGGCCTCAGAGCCCTGTTCAGAACTGGTCTCAGTCTCATTACAGGTAGTACATGTTTCAAACTATGAACCACTTGAAATGGAAGACATAGAATGGTTTAAGAAAGCATGTAAAGATTTTGGGCCAACATCTCCATACTGTCTGGAGATACTAACAATTTGGTTTCAAAAACCACTTTGGATTCTGAATGACTTTTAAAAAAATTGCTGAAATATGCCTGCCATTAAACAGTGAACCAAATGGAAAATGTTATATGCAGAGGGTGAAAAATCCAAACTCTATATTCAGGATGGAAGCAAAAAACGATTGTCAGGGGTCAATCTCTTGCATGAATTATTGATGGCAGAAAATCGATATGCAGATGTTCAGACACAAGTTGCTTTACCTAAGGATATCTTAAATGTAATTAAAGATATTGCATTGCTCCATGGGGAAAAATTGATACTAACAGCACTGGTGAAGGAACCTTTTTAAATATTACCCAAGGTCCCCATGAGTCATATGTACAGTTTGTGGGTAAGATTAAAGATGCTCTGAAAATACAAATCAAAAGTGAGGAGAGAAAATTCCTAGAAAAATGCTTGGCTTATCATAATGCGAATTCAGCCTGCAAAGTGATATTGGCTCCATTACAGGAAAAGGCAGACTTGAATGATTATTTTGTACACCTGTAGAAATGTATACGATATGCCCCACCCATCAGCAAACATGGATTCGGTAAAAACTTTTATAACTACCCAAGGAAACAATGCCTTTCTACCCCGGACAAAGCACTTCCTGAAAACCAGGTCTTTGTTCAAAATGCAAAAAGGGTCAGCACTGGACGAGAGAATGCAGATCCAGAAACCTCCTTGATAATACCCAAGGAGAGGTTTCAACACTATCCCCATGAGGCACATTGTCTGCTACCATTGTGGAAAATGGGGGCATATCAAAAGGGATTGTCACCTTTTCTTAAATTCAGCTCTTCAAAGACACACATACAGGATGCAGGGAAACGCTCACAGGGCCTCTCCCCAGGTCCTTCCAAATCAGGGGCAAAGTTCTCAGACAATAATTCTTCCCAGCCCAACCCAAGGAGATTGATTCATCACAAATAGTTAATTAATACACGCCATAGTGGGAGTGCTGGACTAGACATAGTATGCCCAGAGGACATTACAATTTATCCAGGAGCATGCCCTTATATGTTAAATACTGGCATTGTGGGCCTGCCACCACCAGATATGATGGGTTTGATTCTTGGCAAAAGTTCCCTCAACAAAAAGGGTATATCAGTAACCACTGGTGTCATTAACTCAGATTCAATGGGAGAAATCATTGTAGTTATTATGGTACTGGCTACGTGGACAATTAAAAAGGGGGAGGCAATTGCTCAGATAATGATAGTGCCTTATGCCAAATTTGGAAATTCAGATGAGACCAGAATTGGAAGTTTTGGAAACACAGATCCAGGTGCTTCCCAAAGCCCACTCGTGGCAAAAAAGTAAAGGATGAAAATCCAATGATCAAACTTCACTTAGAAGACAAACCCATTATGGGCATGATTGATACAGCGGCTCAGGTTACTGTAATCTCTGGCCTCTCCAGGAAATCCCGTAGTCTTTAGAAGGAGTAGGAGGCCTGAGCTCCTGTCTGTTGAGTATGAGGATTATGATATATTATAGCACAGAATATCAAAAGGCTATAATCAGACCTCATGTGGGCCCTTTTACACCCTCCCTGTGGGGCCATGACCTACACAAACAGTGGAAGGCAGAATTTCACTTTCCTCTAGCTACAGAAGTCTCTGAACCTTCTCCAGATTTAAAAACCCAAATATTTTAAAGATGCCACTTCCATAAAACCCCTAGCACTGATAAATATAAAATGGAAACCTGACAAACCAGTTTGGACAGGTCAGTGGCCCCTTACAACTGATAAATTAAAGGTAATGACACAATTAGTGGAAGGCCAGCTAAAATTAGGACATATTGAACTTTTCTCAATGGAATTCGCCTATATTTACTATAAAAAAGAAATCTGGTAAATGGAGACTTCTGATGGATCATAGAGCTGTAAACTTATCTATGATACCTATGGGCCAATTGCAGACAGTTTTCCATCACCTGCAGTTATTCCAAAGGAATGGTCACTAATGATAATAGATATGCAAGAATGCTTCTACCATGTTCCTATTCACCCAGATGATAAACAACGTTTTGAATTCTCAGTTCCTTCTCTCAATAATACCCATCCCTGCAGCCATTTCCAATAGACCGTTCTCCCCCAGAGCATGCTAAATTCCCCCAACAATGTGCCAATTTTTTGTAGATAAGATTTTGAGCCCTGCTCATGAAAGTTTTCCCCAAGCCATGATCTTTCATTATACTGATAATATCCTTATCACAATGATCAATGAAACAGATTTACAGGAAGTATATTCTTATGACTGTTTGCAAATAGCAGGACTGAAAATAGCTTTAGAAAAGACACAGACTATGCCACCATATCAATACTTCGACTTTATTTTGGACCAAACATCGATAAGTCCACAAAAAATTTCTATCAAAAAAGAAACCACAAAACACTTAATGATTTTCAGAGACTTTTAGGTGATATGAATGGTTCTGTCCTGCACTAAGAATTCTGAAACCAGAGCTGTCCAATCTGTTTAAAACTTTGGAGGGTGATCCTGCTTTAGATAGCCCGAGAAATTTAACAACAGCTGCAAAAAATGAATTGAACATCTTCTTGAACAGGTTACAAAAAACATTTCTCTTAAGATTCATCCCGAGAAAAACGGTATTTCCGTTAATTTTCCCTACAAAAGACACACCCACAGCATTACTGATGCAACAGTCAGGGCCTTTGGAATGGGTGTATTTACATAACAAACAGCCTACCTCAGTTGTCTCCTACGTGCAACTAATATCAGAACTGATAATCAAAGTGAAACTCAGATCAATATCTCTACTAGGTTTCGACCCAGATATAATAGCTTTGCCAATATCAAAAAAGGAAATTGAATCCATATTGCCTCTTAATGAATCTCTACAAAGGGCCCTTTCAGGTTTCATAGGAGAAATAAGGAGAAATATCTTACCATCATCCATCAGGAAAGACTTGGGGCTTTTTAAAGAAAACTCAGTTTGTCATTTCTTCAATTGTTCGGGATTCTCCTATTCCCAACACCAAGGTTTTCTATATTGATGAAGGAAAAGATGGTAAAGAGGAAATAACTGGTGATAACATCAATATGACTATAGATACCAAATTTAAATCAGTGCAGTAAGTTGAATTAGCATTGTTAATTTACTTATTAAAAATGTATCTGAGGGGTCAGCGGTGGCGCTGGAGGTAAGGTGCCTGCTTTGCCAGCACTAACCTAGGACAGACTGCGGTTCAATCCCCCAGTTCCCCATATGGTCCCCCGTGCCTGCCAGGAGTGACTTCTGAGCAAATAGTCAGGAGTAACCCCTGAGCATCACCGGGTGTGGCCCAAAAACCAAAAAAAAAAATGTATCTGAAGTCATGAATGCCGTTTCTGACTCTTTGTATGTGGGAAATTTATTTCCTGTAATAGCCACTGCCTCCCTCAATCTCAACGCTAACAACCCAATTATACAGAACTTCTTAAAAATTATAACTGCTTCAAAAACGAACTGATCCCATCTTCATCATGCATATTAGAGCACACTCAGGTCTTCCAGGGCCAATGACTCAAGGAAATAAAACTGCTGACTTGTTAGCAATGACTATCTTTAAATCACCTGTAAAAGAACATTAAGCCCTACACACAAATGCTCACCACTTACGTGCAAATTACCAAATTCCATGGAAGCAAGCTAGAGAAATTCTAGAAAAATGCAACATATGTGCACCATTAACAAAAAAGACTCACATTGCAGGAGCAAACCCAAAAGGCTTACAGTCTGATGAAATTTGGCAAATGGATATAACTCAAATGATTTATCTCCAAAAAAATAAACATATCTTTATGTGGTGATGGACACTTATTCTCAGTTTATTTGGGCAATTCCTGTCCTCCCAAAGTCTAAGACTGCTTGTACTTTTATTTTACAATGTTTTTCTGTGATGGGTATTCCATATTCCATAAAAACTGATAATGGGCCAGCCTATATTAGCAAACTGTTTGAATTTTTTTTGTAAAGAATGGCAGATAAAACATCTAAAGGGGATCCCTCACAATTGTTGGGGACAGGCCATTGTGGAAAGAGCTCACAGAACATTAAAAACTCAATTACAAAAGAATAGAAAAAGAGGATTAGCACCAAATGAGTTGTTATCTTTAAATCTTATCTCATTGAATTACTTAAATTTACCTCAAGGGGAAAGTTACACAGCAGGGGAAAAACATTTCATATACAAGAGTGGATGACCTTCTTGAGAAGCATTGAATTCTATTTGCCAGAATTTTGTTGAGGATTTTTGAATCTGTGTTCCTCAGGAATATTTGTCTGTAATTTTCTTTTTTTGGTAGCATCTCTGTCTGATTTTGGCACCAAGGTGATGTTATCTTCATAGAAACCATTTGGAACTGTTCCAGTGTCTTCAATTTTATGAAAGAGTCTTAAAAGGATTGGAAAAAGTTCCTCTTGAAAGGTTTGAAAGAATTCATTAGTGAACCCAGCTGGGCCTGGTATTTTGATTTGGGGAATATTTTTGATCACCATATCAATTTCCTCAATAGTGTTGGGGGTGTTTAGATATGCTACGTCCTCCTTATTTAGCCATGGAAAGTTATAAGAGCCCAGGGACTTGTCCATTTCTGACAGGTTCTCATGTTTTGTGGCATAAATTTTCTTAAAGTAGTCACTGCTTACCCTTTAAATCTCTGCAATATCTGTAGTGATCTCCCCCTTTTCATTTCTAATTCTGTTTATCAAGTTTCTCTCTCTCTTTGTGAGTTTTGCTAGTGGTTAATCAATCTTGTTTATTTATTCAAAGAACCAAATTTTGCTTTCATTGATCTTTAGGCTTGCTTTTTTAAATTTCCACTTCAATTATTTCTGCTATAAGTTTGTTATTTCCTCATCTCTACCTATTTTTGGATCCATTTGCTGATCATTTTCTAATTTTATATGTTGTGTCATTAAACTATTCATGTAGGTCTCTTCTTCCTGCCTGTTGTGTACTTGCAAATCTATAATTTTTCCTCTCAGTACCACTTTTGCTGTGTCCCATAAATTCTGGTCATTTTTTTCTTTATTGTCATTTGTTTTCAAGAATTTTTTTCACTTCCTCTTTGATTTTATCACTTACTCAGTAGTAAGCTGTTTAATTTCCAGGTTTTAAAGTTTTCTTCTGTGTACCTTTGTAGTTCATGTCTAATTTCAGTGTCTTTTGATGGGAGAAGGTAGTTTCCACAATTTCTATTCTCTTGATATTGTGGAGATATCTTTTATGACATCTTTTTATGGTCTATCCTGGAGAATGGCCCATGTGCATTGGAGAAGAATGTGTATCCAGGTGTATATATGTCACTCCATACCCAGAAACCTGGATACATATATACATATATATAGAAGAGAGTGAAATATAGTATATATAAATATTAGCTCACACTCTTCCATTTCTCTTCTCAGTGCTAGTATATTTTAATGACATTCAGTCTGTTTGACCTATTAAGGGGAGATAAGGCAACGTTGAGGTCTCCCATAATTATTATATTGTTATTGATACCTTTTCTCAGATTTGTCAATTTTATTAAATATTTTGCTGGTCCCTCATTGGGTGCATAGGACTGATTTCTTCCTGTTGTACCTGTCCCTTGATTAATACAAAATGTCCACTTTTGTCCCATAAAATTTTTCTGAGTGCAAAGTTTGTGTCATCTAATATTATTATGGTCACTCCAGCTTTTTAATGATGCTGTTGGATTAGATGATTTTTCTCTAACCTTTGGTTTTGAGTCTATGTTTGTTCTGATTATTCAGGTGTGTTTCTTGTAGGCAGCAGAAGGTTGGATTCAGTTTTTGATTCATTTTGCCTCTGTTTCTCTTAACTGGTGCATTTTGTCTATTGACATTTGGAGAGATATGGAATTTTAGTGCCATCTTTGTGTAGAAGTTTGGTGTGTCTGTTGGTCAGTCTTGTCATAAAGTAGACCTTTTGTTTTCTTTTTAAGGATGGTTTTGAATCTACAAATTTTCTGAGCTGTTTTTATCTGTGAAGCTATGTATCCTTTCTTCAAACCTTAAAGTAAATCTTGCTGTGTGTAGCATTCTAGAAGTATTTATTTCATTGAGTTTTGTCACTATTTCCCACCACTACCTTTGAACCATGAGTGTTTCTTGTGACAGGTTTGCTGTAAATTTTAAGGATGCTCCCTTGAATGTAATTTCCCTTTTTGATCTTTCTCTTTAAATATTTTTTGGGGGTCACACCCGTTTGATGCTCAGGGTTTACTCCTGGCTAAGCGCTCATAAATTGCCCCTGGCTTGGGGGGACTATATGGGACGCTGAGGGATTGTCTGTGGTCCTTCCTTGGCTAGCGCTTGCAAGGTAGACACATTACCTCTAGCGCCACCTCACTGCCCCCCCTTTTTTTATCTTGCTGCCTTCAGTATTCTGTTCCTATCTGTGGGATTCATCATTGTGACTAGGATGTGTCTTGGGTGCTTTTCCTTTGGTCTCTTTCAGTTGGTACTCTTTGGGCATGCAGGATTTGGTTGTTCATAGTCTTTAGCTCTGGTAATTTCTCTGTAAAGATGTCCTTAATTTTGATTCTTCCTGGAGATTTTTCTTCCTGGATCTCTGGGACTCCAATGATTCTTAACTTGTTTCTGTTGAGCTTATCAAAGACTCCTATTTTCCTCTGTTTACATTCTTTAAGTAATTTTTCCATTGTTTGATCATTTGCTTTAAGACTTTTTTCCAATCTCTTCTGCTGTATGGACTTGTTCCGCATTTAATCCTCCAGTTCACTGATTCTATCCTCAGCTGCTTTACCCTGTTGGAGAGGCTTTCCATTGAGGTTTTCAATTCTACCGAGTTTTTCAAACCTGCTATTTCAGTTTGGAGTCTTCTGATTTCTATCTTTATATCCTCTTGATTCTTATTAGTGTTCTGTTCAACTCAATCTATACTTTCTTTGAATTCTGTGAATATCCTTCATACTTCTCTATACTCCATATCTGAGAGCTTATCTGACTCCACCCTTTGTGGACGGGATGACTCACCTCTGAATAAGACGAGCCTCAGGGAAGAAAGTCACAGAGGATCAAGTCTCAGGCCAAAGCAAGCAGAGAAAAGGCCCAAAATGTCTGCCATGCTTCAGAGACACAGCAGAAGTCAGGTAGTTCCACTGTCTGTGGGCAGGACATCTCTAGTCTTAAATTCTGTTTATTTGGGTATTTGTAGCTCCACCCCGGAATACAGGTAATTGAGACCCGCCCATTTCTGGATGGGTTCTTGGGAACCGGAAATGATCTGTAACGTTACCTGCAGACCCTGCCCATTTCTTGGGAGGGGTCTGGGAAAGGTACTTAAGGGCTCTGACCCAGAGGAGAAGAGATCTCTTTTGTCTTTGGCTTTTGCCCAGTTGGATCTTTACCAGTTTGAAGGTCAAAGGAAAGATGGCTGAGAGAAGTTAAGATGCAGGGCTAGCTGCTTAAAAGGTTATGATATAGGCCACACATGTAGTGGCTAGGATGAATAAAGCTGTTACTTCCTGAAGCCTGCATGTGAGTGAGATTTCTACCCGCCGCTCTCATGAATCTCCAGATCTGATGGCTAATGAGGGTTGTGGAGCCACATGGTTCAGAGCCTAAAGACAGAGGCCTCCATCCACCCTCCAAGCCAATCATAAGACCTTTTTTACAACAAATGGCGACCGAACTCTAACTTGAATCCTGCAATGGTGAGATTTCTGCTTTTCAGTTTGATTTTGGCTTTTTTCGAATGGACTGAGCCCAAGACCCTGGGTCATGTGCAGCCATGTAAAAACATGGCCGTGACCCCTTCCAGGTGCACAAGGACCATTAAAACAGGAGAGGGGAAACCTTGGATTACCCCCATTCATGGCTCAGAACCGAAACTGTGTTGCCAAAAATCCTTTTCCAAAGAACCTCAGCCTTGTCAGAAACTGATGGAGGGCCTTAATTGGAAGAGGTTTATAAAGAAAAAGCTTATACAAGTGGACTGATTTAATAAGAATAATCTTTGGCTTGAATTTGGACTTCGTCTTTAAGCATTTTGAACTAGATTTTTTAGTTTAAACCACTCTGAACTCTAGACATCTAAAAGCGCCCTGTGAAGCTGTGAAAAAAAAATTGCAGTGGCTGTTGAAATGGGACCTGCTTCCTAAAAGCCGCTTGCAGGGGAGAATAGGCAGCTGTTATCAGCTAACAGTCCTGGTCCTACAGCAAAGAAGTGGCAAAAGGCTCCTAATCAGCCTAGAAGCGACAACACGTGCAGCTTGTTTTGGCTCTGATCTGCTCTGCTCCAAAAAAGCTGTGAGCCTAAAGACAGAGGCCTCCATCCACCTTCCAAGCCAATCATAAGGCCTTATTTACTACAGGTATTGATTTTAAAAACTTCTAAGAATGTCGAAGTTTTTTGGAGGGGGGTTGTTTTTGTTTTTTGACCCACACCTAGCTGTGCTCAGAGTATACTCCTGATTATGCACTGAGAAATTGCCCCTGATAGCTTGGGGGACCATATGGGATGTAATACTCAAACCCAGATTCATCCTAGATTGGTCTCATGCAAGGCAAATGCCTTGTCGCTTTTCTATCCCTCAGAACCCAAGAATATTGGATTTTATATACATATTACCCTTAATATGCAAAATAGTGACATTTATTAGCATTGTGTCTCTTTTATTTCTTTTTCTGGTCTTTTTCTCTAGCAACTACATCAAAGCCCACAGAGAATATATGTTGAGAAACGGAACATTCTTGCTGTGTGCTTGATTTTATGGGAAATGTTTAGTCTTTTGCCATTAAGTATGATGAAATAACTTGATTTTAGATAATAGTAATTTATGAAATACATATCAAGATAAACATAGGACTCACCAGAATATGGACATATATACAATATAGTAATAAATAAGAAAAACAAAAGTGAATAAATAGATCACCTATAATTAAAGTGTTATATAAATGAATAAATTGAGGCTAAAATAAAAACATTATTAAATATGAGAAAATATTGGCATATAACATTTCAGATAATATCTAATATCCAAAATACTTAAGATTTCACAAGATTCTAAAATAAAAACGTCAATATACTATCAAAAAGGAGAAAAGATAAATATATATGACTCAGAAACCGATATGAAGAAGACATAGGGAAGTCCCAAGAAAATAGAATTGTATCCTAGTATCTGGGAAATACAGAGCAAGGGCAAGACACTATTTCTTGCCAGTGATATGGTATGTAGAAGAAAAGACTGAAAAGAAATATTTTGATGGGACTTTGGTGAAAATACGTTCATTCACTGTTAGGATGAACATTTTCTGGTTGAGATGTTATGGATATTTCTCGAAATATATGTATAGAATTACATGTATGATCCAGTGATACAATTTCTGAGCATAAATTCCCCAACTAATTACATTAATTTAAAACTCTACAAAATTATGTTCATTAAGATTTTTGCCACAATAACTAAGATGTGGACACAGTTCAAGTGTTCAATGACAGATGAGTATATAAAGTCGACAAAAAAAAACAATACAATGCAACATTAAGAAAAGTTGAAATCAGAGTTTCAGAAGCATGGGGTTTGGAAGGCCAGAGGCCTCCCTAGACAGGCCTGCAGGGGGGCAGGACTTGGGTGACCCCAGCACCCCTCTACCGCCTTGCTACATATCTCTTGGGCTTCCCTGGGCCACATGCCTGGCGATCCAGCAAGGTGGGTCCCTTGGTGGAGCTCGAAAGTACCCCAGCTTTTCCTCCATTCCCCACTCGGCTCCTTAGGGTGGGTCTGGGTGGGGCTCTGAACTTCCATTCTTCCAGCTTCTTGAAGGATCCCTTTCCTTCCTGGGAGCTGTGAGTTTCAGCAGCATGGGGTTTGGAAGGCCTTTGCCCTGCCAGAGGCCTCCCTAGACAGGCCTGGGGGGTGTGCAGGACTTGAGTGACCCCAGCACCACTCTACCGCCTTGCTCCAAATCTCCAGGGCTTCCCCGGGTCACATGCCTGGGCAAGCCAGCAAGGTGGGTCCCTTGGTGGAGCTCGAAGGTAACCCAGCTTTTCCCCCATTCCCCTCTAGGCTCCTTAGGATGGGTCTGGGTGGGGCACTGAACTTCCATTCTCCCAACTTCTTGAAGCAGTCGTGGTAATTTTTACCAGTCTATATTTTCAAAACCGCGTGGGGGCTAGCGACCCTGGCACACAATATATAATAATAGTACTCACTATCATTGAATTATGTTTTTATGTTTGTAGAATGTCCGTTTTATACTCTGCACTTTTGCACACCCTTACAAAAGATCATTTTTTTCTTTAACTCTCTCACCCCCTATCATCATTACTTAGCATTTTTCCTTTTTAACTTAAGTATTGTAGAGTTCTAAATCACAGACGAAAGTGGTACCCTGGAGTTAACAACCCCCTAACTATTTCAAAAGGCATAAGAAGGATACATATGTCGTTTCAACATTTTATGTGTGTTTTCTTTGACGACTATAACTCTTGCCGAATATGTTCTTATACAGTGATGATTCCCTCCCCCTTTATTTTTACCTTTTCTTTTCTTTGTGAACTATTCAATAGGGAATTTGGTGAAAGAGTCCCTCAGTTTAATACTTGTGTTTGAAGTATTGGGTATTTTTGGACATGTTCTTATGCCCCCATATACTTTGATAATGCCACGTGGCTTTATTTTTTTGTTTGCATAGGCACATTAAAACGGGAGAATACTATACATACAAATAAGTTCTTACCTAATAGATATGGGAACACATAAATCTTGTAGTGCAATGGGACCTCACATCCTGAACATTGACTTAAAGACCTGGCCCAGGCATCGGAAGAATGGGCATTCTCCATTCACCCCTGATCTAGGGAAGACATCTACAAAACATCCAAAGTTGTCTATAACAACATCTGGAGGCAATCATCTACCATGGAAGACCCTATCGCTGCTCTGACATCGACCTACTCAAAGGAGACTTCCCTTAACACTGAGAAGACTCAACAACAATGACCTGCTCACTGGACAGGGCTTTCTATATTGCCCCTTAAATGTGAGGTGAAACTAGAGAATACTCCACATCAGCCTGACTTCAATGTAGGATGTGCAGACTCCAGGATCTGCAATACAGAAACCCAATGTCAACAATAGAGACTGCGTGAAAAATAAAACTGTATGGGCACTACAGACAATGACCTGGATTGAATAAACTAGTTTGCCTGGAGCCTAGAGTTGGTCTTATGCCAGGAAACTTCAGGGGTAGGGTCTCCTTGTATTTAGACCAAGGCTTTTCCTTTCCATGTCCCCCATATTTTGGTGGGCCTATGCCAACAATATTTACCACTCTAAAACAAAAAAGAAAAGTTGAAATCTTGAAATCATGTAGTTGATGGAACTAGAATATGTCATGTTACTTGAAATAATCAGAGGTATAAAGATACACCAAGAGTCTCAAACTATATTGAATAATATCAAACAATGCCAATCTTAATTCTTTGTTTCCAAATCTCATGTTATAAAAGAGTGAAGGACCAAAGAGGAGAAAGTAGATGGGAAATTTAACATGATATAGAGTGCTAGAGAAACTTAAATACTTTACAGTAATATAATAAACTTCAATACTATTAAAATTATTTTACATAAATTATATCATAAACATGTTAGTAATTTTTAAAAGACTAGAAGATATTTCTGTTTTATTGTCCATAAACAATATACTCCTTTCTGAAAAAAAGGCATGATGCTGGGAGCTGGGAGTTTCAGTAGTTGGGGCTTAGAAGGCCCCTGACATGCGGCAGGGGCCTGCTTAACCAGACCGAGGGGAGGTGCAGGACTTGGGCGACCCCAGCACCCTTCTGCCGCCTTGCTCCAGATCACCTCGGCTTCCCTGGGCCAAAGGCCTGGGCAGGCCACCGAGGTGGGACCCCTGTTGGGGCTCGAAGGTAACCTGGGCTTTTCCCCCATTCTCTACCAGGCTCCTTTGGGTGGGTCTGGGTGGGGTTGCTGAACTTCTAGCCTCTGGCAACAGGACGGATCTCTTCCCTTTCTGGGAGCTGGGACTTTCAGTAGTTGGGACTCGGCAGGTCCCTGCCATGCGGCGGGGGCCTGCTTAACCAGGACTATCGGGGTGCAGGATGGGGGCGACCCCAGACCCTTTTGCCGCCTTGTTCCAGATCTCCTCTGCTTCCCTGGGCCACAGGCCTGGGCAGACCACCGAGGTGGGACCCCTATTGGGGCTCGAAGTTACCCTGGGCTTTTCCCCCATTCTCTACCAGGCTCCTTTGGGTGGGTCTGGGTGGGGATGCTGAACTTCCAGCCTCCAGCAACACGAGGGATCTCTTCCCTTTCTGGAAACTGGGAGTTTAAGTAGTTGGGGCTCGGCAGGCCCCTGCCATTCAGCGGGGGCCTGCTTAACCAGGCCTAGGGGGGGTGCAGGACGGGGGCGACCCCAGCACCCTTCTGCCACCTTGCTCCAGATCTCCTCGGCTTCCCTGGGCCACAGGCCTGGGCAGGCCACCGAGGTGGGACCACTGTTGGGGCTCGGAGGTACCCTGGGCTTATCCCCCATTCTCTACCAGGCTCCTTTGGGTGTGTCTGGGTTGGGTTGCTGAACTTCCAGCCTTCGGCTATACGTCAGAACTCTTCCCT
>PVKC010002897.1:0-41159 GCA_004027635.1 Crocidura indochinensis
AACAATAAGCCAACAAAATCTAGGTAGTTGGGGCAGAATTAATCAAGGTTTTGGACGATGAAGGAAAAGAACATTTTTTTTTTTTTTTTTTTTTTTTGGTTTTTGGGTCACATCCGGCAGCACTCAGGGGTTATTCCTGGCTCCATGCTCAGAAATTGCTCCTGGCAGGCACGGGGGACCATATGGGGCACCGGGATTCGAACCGATGACCTTTTGCATGAAAGGCAAACGCCTTACCTCCATGCTATCTCCCGGGCCCCAAGAACATTTATTTTGTGCCAATTTTATGAGCTAAGAATTGTGGTGGTCCTGGGGCCAAGGAAATAGCATGGAGGTAAGGCATTTGCCTTACAGTGGTTCCAATCCTGGCATCCCATATGGTCCCTTGAGCCTGCCAGGAGTGATTTCTGAGCATTGAGCAGGAGTAACCCCAGAGAGATACCAGGCGTGATCCAAAAACCAAAAAAAATAAAATTGTGTAACCTAGTGTTGATTTAAAAAAGAATAAATCAAACTAAAACCCATATCACATTTATTTACCAGAAATAAAGTATAAAAGTGATCATTTTAAATGAAAGAGGCAATTTTAACTGATACTATAAAACTACTACAGACTAATGCTTCTAATTTACATGAAGGCAAATCCTCAAAATAGTCTGTCCAAATAGAATTCAATAGCACACTAAGAGAATCTTTTATTGCTACCAAACAGGATTTTTTCCCATGATGCAAGGGCGGTTGAGCATATGCAAATTAATGAAATATACCTTGTCAGATAAAACAAAGATAAAACTTTGTGCTTGTGTCTCATGAGTGCTGTAGTCTTTGTGACCCGATGATCCTTATAATCATCTGTTTGGGGAAGAGGAAGAATCAGTTTCAATTCCATTTTTTCAGCTATTTATAACTTCACTAATTTCTGCTGCTTTGTGCTATGTCACAAGTATATTGATCTTATTGACCTTTCAAAACACATATTTTGTCTCTTCACTTGGGTACTGGGTACTGGTTCATTGGGGTAGGAGGTCGGTCTTGACACCTAATGGATTAATAACTGAGGGTGAAGCGTTTTAATACGGTGGGATATTGGGGATGGGATTGAGGGGTTAAGAGATAGTTGGATTTCTGAAGGGGGGAGAGGGGATAGTACATGGGAGGGGCTATAAATGCTATAGATATGGATTGCTTATCATTTAGGTGTCTCTCAAGGAGGATTCCTATCTCTGTGTGCTCCTGCCCACATATAAACTTATAGAAGTTAGCTTAGGTATATATTAATGAAACGAGGAAGGGAGAGCAAGAGATACGCTGAGTACAGAAATATAGGTAAGTATAGTACATGTAAGGTAAAAAAACTAATAGATCAACTTTTAGATATGTATAGGTTTCGTGTCTCGAGTACTAACCATTGTGTTAGTGAGGTCTATCATAAAGTATTTACTCACTGCAGTATTTTCTGTAGTACCCTATATATCAGCTCTCCTTTCCTATAGAGGAGGTAAGCATGTGATTTTTATTTGACATAGATTGAATTGATGATAATGAGAAGGAGACATTAGAAGAAGAAAGGGAGACAAGAAGAGAGAAAAAACAAGCAAAAACACACAAAAACAAATAAACAGCAACAACAAAAACAAAGTAATGAGAAGAGAGGATAAAAAATCAAGGGCATGATAGTTTGCTTGAACGTGTTCAATGCGTAGCCCTATAGTATAAATCTGTAGGTCACGGTTGCTGCTTCAGTGGTCTGGCTGGTTGTGTGCTTCAGGTCCTAAAAGAGGGCATAACCTAGAGATAAAAGGTATGTTAAAGAGTTTTATCCAGACACCCATTCAAACCCACACTCGTTCCCGGCAAGAAAATAGAACCAACACCCCAACTGACTCATGCAGTGTGGCCCTCCTAATCACCTCTCCCTAATGTGAACTGTGGCTTGATACCGGACCTAGTTCCAAAAGGATCCCCACTGTAAGAACTCCACCCAAGACCTCCCTGTCGCAAATCTTTTGTCAATCTCAGGAAGGTCAGGGTGTGTGACAAAAAGGTGCCCTGGAGTCCACACACCACAAGGAAATCTCAAAAGACAATGGGGAAACCTATACTTTCATCATAAGTATAAGACCTATATAACACTACCTCTTAACCTGTTTTTCCCCAAATGTAATCTCCTCCATCACTTCGTTCCTTTTTCTTTTTCTTTTTGTTGTTGCTTTTGTCTTTGTCTTTGTTTTGTTTTGTTATTGCTTTTTTGGATCACATCTGGCGGTGCTCCGGGTTTGCTCCTGGCTCTATGCTCCCAGGTCGCCCTTGGCAGGACAGGAGACCATGTGGGAAGCTGGAATTTGAGCCACTGTCCTTCTGCATGAAAGGAAGACCCCTTACCTCCATGCTATATCTCTGGCCCCACTTTGTTTCTTTAATTACTTCTTTTATTTAATTTTAAAAAATCTTTTCTTTAGATATGTATGAGTATTTATATTCTTTGGTTTTTGTCTTATTTCTGTTTTTTCTCTCTCCACGCCCAAATTCACCAATATATATGTAATGCAATATAATGTAGCATCACTTCTTCCTGCAAAGGCATATTAAAAAAAGGGGAAATCTTATGTATAAAAATTATCTCTTATATACTAGGGATAAGAACTCATACTTTTTTAGAACATACCTTGAACATATATCATGTGGAACCAACTTAGACCCCAGGGAATTAGGCACCGACCGTCCAGCCTTGACTCCTGAATCCCAGACTTAGAAACAACACAGTTCTCCACATCAGCTCCAGGAACCAAATCCCCTCCGGGGCATCCATAATGCTGCTCTGACACCAACATGCGCCAGTTCTAAAATGATATTCTGAGAATGAGGACATGGGAAAATCTTGATCTAACAGCAATTTGTCCTTCCTCACCAGTCAATGATAAGACAAGATCAGAAGACTTGTCACCCTTTGATCTGTGCAAAAGCCAAGATTGGTATCTCTAGATGACTGGTCGTTACAAACATGACTGGACAGTATGCACCCCATACCACCACCACCAACAACAACAACAAAAAAGCTCTAGCCTAGGTTTTGGTCCATGATCTGTTCAATAAACAAGATTTCCAATTCTAGAGGTCTGACTGAGACAATTGCAACTGAATGGGTCTTCTGGAAACATAACGAAAGACTATCCCAAGCTCCACCCTAGGAGCAGCATAATGACCAACTACAGAAGATGGATTAAAACAACACCGAAGAAACAGAACTGCTAGAACCACAAAGAAAGACTTCGTCATAAACTCCATTCCTTGAGCTGTACAGACACCAAGATCTCTAGATACAGAGGTCTGATTTTACCATCCATGATGAAGCAGCAGTCTTCCATATACCACAAAAGCACCAAGGGGAGAGTAAATGAACATGCAAGGAGTCTATAATTAATCCCATTACAGTATACTTCAGGGGTGGAAAAACCCTGTATCTCCTTGGCCAGTGGTCAGCAACATTTTTTTTTCAACTGAGCCAAATCTCACCAAAACCACGATTGAAATTTATTTTGAGAGCCACATTTTTTGGGGGGGTGGGGGTTACACCCGGCAATGCTCAGGGGTTATTCCTGGCTCTATGCTCACTGCTGTGCTATCTCTCCGGCCAGGAGCCACATTTTTAAAACTGAAAATACATAGGATGCTACACACAGAAAGTCACGCGCCGCCCCCCCCATACCACATGACCCGACTGGAGCTGTGTGGAGCTGGCACTGACAGAAGCCAGGAGCAGAGTCCTGACTCCTGGAGCAGTCACCAGGAACACGGATGAGCCAAATTAAAAGTGTAAAGAGCCACATGTGGCTCGCGAGTCGCAGGTTGCCGACCACTGGCCAGAGTAACCACTGAATGTCACCGAGTGTGGCCCAACACCAAAAACAAAACAACAACAAAAAACCAACAACAACAAAAAAGAAAACCCTTAAAGTGAATGTTAGAAAAATGAATATGACGAGTATAGAAATTTTCCAGGTCATGCTGAAGAAGACTTGAATTATAAAATGTTCAGTGGATTGAAAGTAGATTAAAGGTATTTTAAATAGAACTAACTACTGTAAATGTCATTTTAAAATATCCCTTTTGATTTGTCATTACCCCCTCTCTAATATCATAACAGTTCATGTTCATACTAAAATGATTATAGAGCACTTGATTCAACATCAATTTCTAATTCTAGAACTGCTGTGTACTCTTCAAGAAAAATAAATTTGTCTTATTTTTTATGTGTTATAGCAGCAAATATATTATCTAGAACTAATAAGAAAATTGTAAATAGTTATGCATTCTGATAGACATGTGGTTTTTGAAATACGTTATGTATAATGGTTTTAAATAAATAATAGTTTTATTTATTTGCTTAGAATCTAGTATATAAATGAAACTCTACCGTTTCCTCGAGGTAAATAGCTAGATGGAGCCTGGGAGATAGCATGGAGGTAAGGCGTTTGCCTTTCGTGCAAAAGGTCATCAGTTCGAATCCCGGTGCCCCATATGGTCCCCTATGCCTGCCAGGAGCAATTTCTGAGCATGGAGCCAGGAGTAACCCCTGAGCACTGCCGGGTGTGATCCAAAAAAGACAAAAGGGGGGGGTAACAGCTAGAGTCAGTTAAAAGTACAAATGATTAAATCAATAATAAGACAATATCATTCTGCTGATTAAAAGAGCATATGACCTTTAAACAATAACTTCCTTAAGAAGAAATTCTGCTCTGAAATTAGTCATTCTAGTAGTTTCTAGATAGCTAGCCTGTCCTACCAAGTTTAAACCCCACAATCTCCTAAACTGATACCTTGAAATGATACTGACATAGATATAGCTATATATGTGCTATATATGCATGCATGTATTTATGTAATTTCTGGTCATGTTAGAGTTCAGATACATGAAAATTCTAATAGGTATACAGAGAAGTCAGATGAAAATGTGTGTGTTAAATTCAGAAAAAAAGACTATCACAGTCAAAATCGGACTATTTATTTAAATGAACTAAATTAAATATGGCTTCTGTCAACTAAAGAAGAATATATAACACAGTTGACATTCAGAATTCATAGTTAAAGAAGATATAACTTGCTCTAGTTGTTATTATCTGGGCAAAACGTACTTCCAACCTACTCCTCTAAAAATAAACAAAAACTTGTTTAGTATAATAATTCAGTGTCTTTCTTTTTAATATTGGTTCTTTTTGAAGAAATATCCTCTCAAGTCACAATTGAACAGCCATCATGGTTCTCTTTTCTTCACTAACTTTTCCCTCCTATGGGAACTTAGATAATGGTGAAAAGTCATCTGTCCCCAGATATAAGATAGCTCAGGTGAGAGACAATAGAGGACAGTGTAGGCGACACAGAATGGTGCCTTTCTCAAATCTCCCGGAGTGCATTTCTCTTTGCCATTTAGCTTTTCCAGAGAAAGTCAATTTCTTTGTATAGATCCCAAGAGTCAACAGCTCACACGAGAGACATCTGTGACCTGTGTCATCAATTTGTAGAAAGGATATCTTCAAGGTAAGCAATCCCCAGTGCTTCTCAGTGTTTTATCAAGTCCTGGCCAAGAGATTTCCATTGATGATGTAGTAAAAATATGTAGCATCAAAGTTTCTACATGGGAAAGTCAGAAAATATCAAAGAAAATAACAAGCAACCTTTTCAGGGGTTATTTTTTCTGTCTGTGAACAGAATAAAGACTAGAGCATGTCCTGCATGCACTATAAATCATGCATCTTTCTCTGTTTTGGAGTAAAAAAGAGTCGGGTAAGTCAGGTCATGAAGTTGAAAGAACCAAATCTCACTGAGACACAAGGACCATGCCCCTAACAATGACAATAAGTCCTACCTGAGGCTTTCTTGCCCTCCCTCATTCTTTTCATTTGGAAACCAGCATTCTGGAAAAGCAGTCTGGAGATTCCCTCCAAGTCTTCCAGGCATAAAACCCTATTGATTTTCACATGTGAAAATAATCAAGTAGTTCCCCCCTGTTACCCCCACCCCAAATTAAAAAAAAAAAAAACGATTCTGTGAGCATTTTTAAACTACTTCATACTTATTTTCTTACTTTTGCTTCTCAATCAGCTTTGAGTTAATTCTCGTCCTCTTTCCTCAAACCCTCAGTCAGATCATTTTTCTCCTCTATTACTGTACTGGTAGGTGAGCACTGTACTGGCAAACAAAGTAAAGAGCACAGGGACAGTCAGCTATTAGATTTAAGTGATTGTATACAGATTCAAATTACATTTTCACTCTTTCATTTTAGGTGAGTTGCAAGGTATAAGAGTTGAGAAAAAAATATATTTTAAAATAAAGAGACATGAGGAAAATTAAAATTTATAATGCAGTCACTAAGCTATTAATTTTAATCTCCTAGTGTTAATAAATGTGCTGAATTTCACTTATGAAATTGGCAAGTAAAAAATTAAAAATCTCCACATTGAATATAATGAAGTATGTACCTTGCTACTCTTAGAAGGAATTCCTGTAGCCTTTTTGCTGGTCATTTAGAATCATTATCATTATTTTTCTGTCTCATTTTCAGTATCATTAGGGCCGTAATGCTTTTATGGCCTTAAAGGCCATAATGATTTACCTAAGTAATTCTACGTCTAGCAATTTATTCTAATAACCAAAGATATGTAGAAAAATTTCTACTTTATTTATAATAAGAAAAAATGGAAAAGTAGGACTACGGCTAATATGCTATACTATACTGAGACAATGGTCATTGTTTTTAAACTCAAAAAGATGCTAATATATTAAAGCTCACTATAAAGAGTGGTGAGTGCAATTAGAGAAATAAGTACACTGATAACTATGGTGACAACATAAATGAATGAAAGAAGTAGAATGCCTGTCTCAAATACAAGCGGGAATGGGGGGAAGAGGGAGATTGGGGGACATTGGTGATGGAAATGTTGCACTGGTGAAAGGAGATGTTCTTTTTTGACTGAAGCCCAAGTACAATTATGTTTGTAATCAAGGTGCTTAGATAAAGATAATATTAAAAAAAAGCATGGTATTGGAACAAAGACAGACCCTCATATCAATGGAATAGACTTGAATATTTAGAGACTGACCTATAGGTATGCAACCAATTATTCTCTGTTAAAGGGGCAAGGAAAAAAAAGATGGTTCTATAGGAAAACGATCATAATATACTCCATGTAATATATAGAATATAAAAGTATATAAAATATTATTCTCATTGAAAATTAACTACTTTCTTAGAAAGTCACTTGGCAATGGCTCTTTAAAATTTATGAGCATGTACCTTCTTGTATTCATGTAAACATAATGCAATATAAAATATGCATATATATTTATGTACCTTTTAATTAATTAAATCAATTTTGGCTATCTAAGCTGAGGAAATCCATTTCAACAGATACAAATATTATCATCACATAATTATGAATAGGTTAATGTTACAAATTTTGGAAAAGCAGTTAATGTATAAGCAAACTATGATAGGAATAGCTGTTGTTACTAAAATAGGAACAAAGAGGACAATGAGAAACTATATGACAAATTGGTGATTTAATTGTAAGAATAATGAAAAGATATTTGTAGAATATAATCACAACAGAAATTATGTGGAGGGAGACCAGAGAGATAACACAGTGGTAGGATGTTTGCCTTGCATGCAGATGACCTAGGACAGGCCTGGGTTCGATTCCTGGCAGGAGTAACCCCTGAGCACTGCTGGCTGTGGCCCAAAAACCAAAAAGAAAAAGAAATGAGAAAAAGAAATTATGTGGAGGAAACAACCTAGTTATAACTCAAAACAACAAAAGTATTAACTTTTCGTGTGGTTAAGGAACCTTTGAGTATTTATCTTTTTATTTTCATTTTTTGGCTAGTTGAAATTTTTAGCAGAAATAATTAAATGCCTAAGTGCTTACTTTTAAAAGCCACGAAGATGACTTGAAGAACTTTAAGCATCATTATATGCAGGAAGTGCAGGTTCAATATTTGAAGCAACATGGTCCTCCAAGCATAAAAGAGAGCAGCCCTCAAGCCTGTTAGATGTGGTCTCTAAGTCTTCAAACTAAGAATAAATAATTAGATCATTTACTTCTGAAGCAGCAAGGGAGAGACCTAATCAGAAGTAAATGAAAACACCAAGTCTCAATTTAGGACACATGAAAAGTAAGAACAACAAAGCAAAACACTCAAGATGGAATTTCTCTGCTTCTCTGGGAAACAATTGAACCTGAGGGTGAGTTAATAACCAGTGTGTCCAGCCAGAACTTAGTTTCTTGATGGATATCAAATCAAATTTTGCCTGGAAAAATTTATTTTTTCTAAGGGTAGAACACTGGGAATCAATGGGCAGAAGGCAGTTACTATAAATGCTTTCAGAATATACCAATCTGAGTGAAACTGTTGGTTTTAACTGAGGTCCAGTATTGGCAGATTGGTTGTATATTTGGGTTTTATTAATGGCAGAAAAGAAACCTTTCTTGTGAAATATATTTTCTCCTCCAAGTAGAACACTGGCAAAAAATATCCCAAAGGATATCTGGATGTCAGTGAGGAAGAAAATAAATGACCAGGTCATGGTAGCCAAATTGGATAATTTGAGCAGATGTAAGCTAAAATACCAATAATGTAGCATGATATACCTATTCCAGAATTCTCTAAAGCAAACCAAATCTGCTAATTATTGAGGCCACTGCTATCATGGTTGGTTAGAAGGAACAAATGAGAGAATATCATAGTGCCCTTGGCCCCTGGCCTGCTGAGTACCAGCCTAAATATAACATAGAATAAGCAGAAGGCACGAGTAGAACAGACAGGTTTTTCACTCCCCATCACAAATTTTATCTGCATATTTATTGATTTTCTACAGAGGGTTGACAGGCACAATCCCATCACAATAAAACAGCACTGAAGCAAAAGTCCAATGTCATAAAACAAAGTTAAGCATCTGCTGGAATCGAAAATTGTTCTTCAAATTGCTGCTTTATCAAGAGGATACTAAGCACTGAGATAGTAATCTTGAGATGTTTTATCAGCTAAAGAACATAATTTAAGCCAAGATGATCAAGTAGGGCGCATGAAGGCATCAGGAAACCGACATACAACACCTCTATTCACTGGTAGCTATGTGCTGACACAGAGTCTACATTCAGTGCATACAAGCAAAGGGACTATGTAGAGCTAGATCTTCAAGTGCTGAAGGAGTAGAAAGAAGAAAGAGAGGACCATGTCAGCCGATTGCCTTCCACTCCCTGTGGAAGTGCTGCACATTCTTGATTTCCACACCAGCTTCAGTGACTGTCCCTAGTACCATCTGCAGGGCATAGGAGAAATTCCTAGGATTGTCCAAACAAATACCAGTGATGATGGTGATCATGCTACGGGGACTCTTTGTCTCCAGGCTAGATGAGTTCAACAGACCTTTGCAGAAATCAAGAACATTATAAAGGTCCCAGGCATCCGTGTCTGGGATGGTCATTCTAGGCCTCACAAACCTCTGGGCTACAAAGGACTGGCACAAAATGGCCTGGTTTCCTCTCTTAAGCTCATCCTCTAAGAAGGTGATGGCTGCCAGGGCTCTGTGATCTTCTTTTTTTAGGATATACAATAAGTCAATTACAAACTTGGGAATGATCAGAAAGAACTTCCCACAGGTAACCAGTTTCTGGATGACTGAAAGATGCTCACAAAGGGCCCGAGGGTCAGGGAACAGGTAAGGTGTCAAAGCTGACTGGACCTGGAGTCCCACAATGCTCTTCTGTACATGCAGCATTTTAAGCTGCAGCCATAACTGTACCATGTCTTTGGAAATCCTGATCCTTGGCATTCTCTCTAGGAGCTGCTGAGAGGGATTTTCTGCTCTTCCAGGTGCCATGCTCACAAAAAGCCCCAACTTCAAGTCAAACCTCAGGAACCCTCCAGGGAGGGTAGCAACAAAGTGACCAAAGCTCCTGAGGAAACAGATGTGCACAGCAGCTTCATCCTGGGGGCTGAGAGGCAGTGGGTCCTGCTCAAGGGTTACTCTCTGCGGGGAAGATGGTACCTGAGGATATTGGCACCAGGCAAGGTCCTCAGGGAGTGGTGGGAATCTGGGCATGGTGGAGCCTTGGCAACTCTGCAAAAGATTCTGAAGATGAGGTGACAGGCCCAGGCCTGGTTTCTGAAGGTCTACCACTGAGGGAAGCAAGTTCAGCAACACGGACAGATGATCCCACAGGCTGAGTGGACCGCGCCAGCATGAGCTGAGGAGGCCATGGTTGGTCCGAAGCCAACTCAGCATCACCTTAATAGTGGGAAGCAAACCCTCTGCAGAGAGGATCTGCAATTTTTGATATAGGGTTTGGGGCTGGTGGGTGGGTGGTGCTGTCCTGCCACAGGGAGTACCCAGGAGGATACTCTGTCTCCGGATTATCCCTGGCATTGTCCTCTTGACCTGTGGTATCACCCAAGGCAGTGTTTGGATCAGGCAAAGGCATCAAGAGGCCTCCTCTGTCAACATCAGACAAGGATAAGCCATATTTTCCTTGGAGCTTTTGACTCAGTGAATTTGAGAGGTTGGCAAAGAGTGTTGTTTTCAAGAAATCAAGGAGACTCCAAGGAGGCCTATGTGTCCTTGACTTACCCTGTGCCTGGGTGTGTCTGCTTTGGGAATTAGCTTCACTTTTCTACACTGCTTCTAGATTTCCACTACCATTCTCTTCCTCATCTGTTGTATCTGAATAAGAAGCCTCATTGTTAATTTCTGAGGGGACTTGAGAACTTACAGACATATTTTCATCTTCATCTGTCTCATCAGAGTCACAGAAGCTACCAGAGATGGCTTCTGAAGGGTAACCCTCACAGGAAGTAGAGGACAACCTGGGGTTTCTCTGAGATTTGCTGAGGGGTGGCCCATCACAGGAGGCTAAGTTGACCTGTAGCATAGTCTTTTGCTCCTGACTTCTATCACTGGGACTGGTCACCACAGAGGGCCAGGATTCTTGTGTTGACATGCTGAATTACATGTGAGAAGAGTATCAAAGTGAAGATAATAGCTGGCCTGTGCTGCCTTGAGCCAGTTTTCCTCAAGCTGTGCACACTCATGAGGCAAAGAACCACCATGTGGAAGATGAGGAGGTCAGGGAGAAATAAGTAGCCACTTGTGGGTTTTCCCTCTGAGGAGGCCTGAATCTGGTCAGATGGGCATGGTCGGTAGAAAAGACAGAGATGGAAGTCATCCAGAACTAGCTGGCAAAGGGCCATCAACCTGGCGGCTCTGAATTTCTGCTGAGGTTGCAAGAGGCTCTGAAGGTAAAGAAAGCTAACCAGCAGCCTTTTGTTATCCCAACACTGTCTCTGATGAGGAGATAACTTCTTGCCCTGGTACTTCCTTACATGGATGTACCATTTTTGGGCCTGCTCATAGAGTCGCTTGAGGTTCCATGCCGCCCCTTTAAAAGGCACTTCTGAGTGAAGACAACGCTGGTAGAAGTACGTGGCTTCCACATCATAGTACTTACTTCCTACCAGAGCTCCCAGCTGGTTGAAGGGCATTCCCATGTGAGGTGCTACTGACAGGGATCTATAATAACACTTTTCTGCTAAATCCACGGTGCCCAGACCTAAGAACTCATTCTGAAAGCGGAACAAGTCTCCCAAGTAAAGCAGGCAGCGATGACAAGCCATGCGTGCCCAGGATGCCTCCTCCTTTGAGGCAGGCCCTAGCTTCTTGCAACCAATCAAGTGGATGGCTCTGTGAGGCCAGTCAATACAGCTTTGTAACCTCAACCCATAGTGGCTTTGAAGGAACAGGAAGAGATGTTCATAGAACATGAGGCCTCCGTTCAGGTGATCCCGCAAGGGGCCCTCCCAGGGTCGGAAGGTGCCCGTGTGTTTTCTCTTGGTCTTCAAGAGCAACATTGCAACATCTGCGTACATTTTCCTCCACAGCAGTTCTTCTGCTTTCCTCCCATAATTCACTGGGTACAGGAACATGAGTTTGATGCAGACTTGCTGAAATGTATTCCTGAGGGCTTGGACATGAGGCTTGAAAACCTCTTGATGAGTATTTCTCTTTCGAAGGAAAGAGTCAAGGCGCTGAGCTGCCAAGCAGACATCCCGGTAGAGGAGTCTGGCCTTCAAGACTTCTGCCTGGCCTCTCTCCATGGGACTGGAGCCTTTACCCACGATGCTGAAGTGTGCTTACTGAGAAAAGATAAAATAATCTATTAGGATAGCTGATAGAAACTTAACGCACTAATAATAACAACCAGCACCACAGGGTGTGACTGTATACGACCCTTTTATCAGAAGCAGGTAAATCCTGCTCATCCTTCAAAACGCTATTCTTTTTCTCATCAGTTTTCCAGGAAGTCAATTCTACTCCCTCACATTCATCTGGATGCTTCCCTTTTGCACTGTGCTGGCCTCTTTGGGGTTTCAAGAAATTACTGCATTTTTCCTTCCATTCTTATTCTTTACCTCCCAAAGAATCTCTATTATGGTTGCCTGTCACTTTTCTTTCCTCCTAAACCAAGCCACATTTTCAAAGAGTAAAATCAACCATTGCTGATTATTTCGTCCCCAAACCAATCTAGACCAAATAAATGCTTAATAAATAACACTATATAAATGAGGGTCATTCCAAAGGGCAATGTCTAATACCATTTTTAATGGAAAGACGATATTAGTAAATCACTCTATTTTTCTATTTAAAACGCACACCTATAGTAAAGTTAAAAATTGAAATATCCATTAACTTCCATGCAAAAAAAAAAAGAATTCTATAAAATAATTTAAATTTAATCAAGGTTTTGAGTTTTTTGGGGACTTCAACTATATTCTAGTTCTAAATATTTATAATATAAATAGATAATTATATTTATTGTGTTTATGTGATATACTAATGCAAAAAATAATATAGTAATGCAAGAATATAAAATGTATTATTCTGGGGCAAGAGTATTTGGACCATACTGGCAGTGTACATTGCTTACTCTTGATTCTGTGCTCAAGGACTAATCCTGAGGATGATATACTAAGGGGACTACATACAGTACTGGGAATTGAAGAGAGGTTGGTCACACACAAGGCAAATGTCTTAGCCCTGGTACTTTCTCCCAGTCAAAATTTCTTATTTCTGGGCTTAATTTGTCTTTGGACTCAGAATAAAGGGATCTGAGAAATATATCATATGTTATTAACAGAAACCATACAAAGCAAATTACAAAGAAGAAATACTAAATAGAATATTATCAACTTTCTCATACAAAAAGAAAAGCAGATTAAAGAAAACTAGAGCTAGTAACATAATCATACTAAAACAGTAATACATTATATTAGAATACAAATTATAATGCACAGTGTTCAAGGCTATAGAGAAACTGTATAGCCTATACAGCAGAAGTATTAAAAGTTTGGGGCCCGGGAGATAGCATGGAGGTAAGGTGTTTGCCTTTCATGCAAAAAGGTCATCAGTTCGAATCCCGGTGCCCCATATGGTCCCCAGTGCCTGCCAGGAGCAATTTCTGAGCATGGAGCCAGGAGTAACCCCTGAGCACTGCCGGGTGTGACCCCAAAACAAAACAAACAAACAAAAAAAAAAACAAAAAAAAGTTTTAAAAAGTACTTTTGTTTGTGAAACACTTATGTTCATATTTTTATCCAGTCACCTTATATATTTAAATTATTTCTAGAGTAAGTCTAACCAACAAAATAAACTCCTAGACAGTGAAAATGATGGTGGTTACCAAAGGAAAAGGGGAAGAGAGGAAAAAAGAATTACTCTATGTTGAGGAGATGGCACCAGAATGCTGACAACTACATATGATAAGAAATAAAATCTGGGGGCTGGAGAGAGAGCATGGAGGTAAAGCATTTGCCTTTCATGCAGAAGGTCGGTGGTTCAAATCCCAGCATCCCATATGGTCCCCTAAGCCTGCCAGGAGTAATTTCTCAGCATAGAGTCAGGAGTAACCCTGAGCACTGCCGGGTGTGACCCAAAAACCAAAAATAAATTAATTAATTAATAAAATCTATGCAATTCCATAGTACTGTAACCAAAGAAAAAATTTATCAAAAAATTAAATATGTTTAACAAAAGCAAAATGATACGTTAATAAAAGGTTCATTCTAAATCTCTGAGAAGGGAAGGGTGGGGAAGAGAACATTTAAATAAAACAAAGTATTCTATCATCAATTAACTGTTCATGCAATCTACATGATAGAAAGTAATTAAATTAATCAAATTAATAATTATATAGATTGACAGATAATTTCTTAAATAGAATAGACTAAGAAACAAATGTGTACTTTGAAATTGTATCATCAAAATCTAAAGCATGATACATATCAATTTTGAAAGATTAGAATTTCTCCCCTTAAAGATCATTTATACCATTATATCATTTTAATGAAACTCTTTAATTACTATAATATATTATTCATGTTTTTGTACAGCTTGCATAAAATAACAGGAAACATAATTAAACAATATTCTCATTGAGGTATAAGAATAAATTACCTTGAAATATCAAGTGACATGACTTATCAAACATATAGATTATCCACACAGCTAGTTAATAACAAAATATCTATGATATACTACTCATATCTGAACATCTAAGAGAAAGATAAATGAAAAAAGGATAATAAAAGAATTTGTATAGGAAAAATAACAAAGCAAACTGGGTCCAGTAGATGAACCAGCCGTTGGCAGAACCTTTAAAATCTCCAAGTTACCTAAAAGCCAAAATCAGAACATCCTTGGAAAGAGATTCTTGAAGAATCATTATAATAAATGGCTCTTCTCAATATTAAAAATATTTGAAGAGAAGACGAGAACCTACTGACCAAATATATGATAAAGGGAGTTCGAGGTTACATTGAAATAAATGTGCACACACATATGCACACACAATTTCTAATAGAAATTTGATTCCCTTTCAAAACTACGTCAGAATTTATTAGAACATTTCAGGAGATGAAACTTTCCCTCGAAAGACAGGAACACTAATGACAGATAATTTTTATTGCTCTGTTCTCCCTTTATTTGTTCTCCAACGACACTCACTGTCTTTAGATAATAGATTCTGCCTGAACACTGGTGGAATATCTGTTTCCTAAGATGATAGTCCTAAAGGGACTCAGGTTTAAACTAAGCTTTTATATAGTTATGGAGTTATCTTCCCAGTTCAAGTTTGCCGGCTCTGATACAAGAACAGAAAAAAATGTATGACCTTGAAATTGAATGATTATATTGCAGTTAAACATCTCCAGACTGAATAATTCTCAGAAGTGGTCCACTCTCTGAACCAGAGTAAGCAACTGCTACACTACATTCCAAAAGTAATGACAATCCCCACTTACATGCTGACTTCCAGAACTTTACTTCTCTGGGAATGATTAACAACATTTCCTATGGTAGCCATCCTGAGAGAATAGTTCAGCATGGTTATCCCTGATGAAACCATAAACCAATCACAAATGTTCACTGGAAATTTATATCCCTTGGATTAAAGTTCCCAGAAGTCAAGAAGATGATTCATAAATGGAATCACATCGAATCATCTCCCCAGGATGGATCTAAATAAAACACACTCTTCTATACCCTACACCTGAGTTTACCAGCAAGTTGAGCCCCCTAAGATTTACTTTTACTTATTCTGTGACTCCCCAATTCACAAAACACACACTAGACTCTCAGAATTTCAGGAATCTATTTATGAAGCACCTAGATTGACTCAATATAACTGGTAGCACTTATATACACTGTGCACTGAAGGCTGGCAGGCAGTTTCTTCAGAAGGGTAATCCAGAGAGAACTCTAATAGAATCAGAAATTTTAAGGCCTAAGTCATTTAGGAGACTAGTCTTAGATAAAATGAGCTTCTGTGATCTGAGAGTTATAGATAGGTAGGTAGGTAGATAGATAGACAGATAGATAGATGATAGAAGGTATAAATGTAGAAATAAAGGCATATTTAGATGTGTGTAGATATGAATATATCTTTAATATGTTGAATTAAATAATTTAAGATATGTAATTAATAATAAAATTAAATTACTAAAGTATGCTTTTTTCATAAATATGGTATTGTGATTTCTTCCATGTCATTGCTCAACACAATCTACTCATAAGAATTGGCTCTCTAAGACATTGTAAAATATCAGAAATCTTTAAAAAATAAGCCTCCCTCCCCAAATCCCTAAAAATTAAATTTTGAAAATAAGCATTACTTCTTCTTTAATCATCTCCTGTGTAGCCTGGAGTAATTGAAAATTTCTAAGTTAAATGTAGTCCATTGTCATCCTGGAATTAGATTAGAAATAGTGGATATTATTACCATTATTATTATTACCAAAATTATCTTTTATATTTATTTATTATATCCCATAGATGGTGATATTGTTCTATTTCTCTCCCTCTGATTTATTTCATTTAGCCTAATAATCTCTATATCTATCTATGTATAAACAAATTTCATGACTTCATTTCCCCTAAGAGCTGCATAGTATTCCATTGTGTAGATGTAACAGTATTTTCTCTAGCCACTCATTGGTACTGAGACACTTGGGTTGCTTCCAGATTCTAGCTATTGTTTAATATCCAAAGACAATAGAAGGTGAGGGCCAAAAAAACCAGTTCATGGCAGGATATTTGCCACAAAAAACAGTGAATGCAGTTAAGGTAGAGAAGGGATCACTGCGACAATGATATTTTGAAGTGATCACTCTGAACAAGAATTGAATGCTAAAAAGGAATAAAATGATATGCAAGGTTCCCCTTCATTAAAAATAGTACAAACCACAGTGTTAAAAAGAAAAGAGAAAGAGAAAGAAAAGTAAAATGCCTACCCCAAAGGCAATAAGGAGGGTGTTAGAGGGATAAATGGGGACATTGGTGGCAGGAAAAATGGTGAAAGGTGGTGTACATTCTATGATAAAAAGTCAATCATGAAACTTTTGTAACCACAATGCTTAAATAAACATTACAAAAAAGGATAAAAGACATATTCTTACAAAATACAAACTGACACAACTGATTACAGAAAAAGAACAGGAAATCTACATTTATCTAAAACTACAAAGATATAATGTTAATAATTTTAAAACTTTTCAAAAATTTGACTCCTATACTAGATGATTAAACTCATTAATTCAATGAAACATTTCAAAAAGAATGAAAAGTAACTCTTTACAAAGTAGGAGAGAATAAGTACTTCCCACATCATTATAGGAGGCCAATATTATTCAGTAACAAAAGCCAGATAAAGACTATACAGATCAATGAAATGTAATTAGTCCCTACTTTTATAGTCAGATGAGTTTTAAAAAGTGAGTTGAGGTTTGTGGGATAAAAGGATAGTTTGATAATAATATCCATAGACAATTGGGATGAGGGCCAGGAGAACCAGTCAGTGGTAAAAATCTTGTCACAAATAGTAGGAGAATGCAATTAGGGCAAAGAAGAATCCTTTATGACAATGATATTTGGAAATGATCACTCTGGACAAGAATTCAGTGCTGAAAGGAGATAAAGTGACAGGTATGACACTCCTTTAGTAATAGTATTGCAAATCGCAATTTCTAAAAGGGGGAAAGAAGAAATAAAAATAAAGAGAGAATAAGTGAGTGAGAAGAAAAATATCTGCCACAGAAGTAGGCAGAGGAAAGGGTATGGGGGAGAATGAGAAAGGAACCGGGGACATCAATAATGGGAAATGTACACTGGTAAAGGGTGTTGTACATTATATGACTAAACTTAATCATGAACAACTTTGTGTAACTGTGAATAAAAACCAACTTTATTACAAACAACCCTGTATCCATGGTGTTTAAATAAATTTATTTTGAAAAGTAAGCTGAGACAATTCAATATGAAAACTATATTTTTCAATAACTAGAAATGGAACTAAATGGAGTTATATAGACAAAAGAATGAAGCCAGATCTTCTCTTTAGAGCTACGCAGAAACTGACTAAAATATATCACAGTTTACTTTTAGCAGCTCAAACTATAAAATTCTAAGAAAAGGGACTGAGATATATAGAGTGATTGAGGTGATTTCTATGCTGTCAACCCTCATTCGATTTCCTACACCACTTGCTTCACATAGGCCCTGAACACTGAGATATAAAAAGCCCAAAAGCAAGTACACAAAGTTCTAAGAAGAAAGCACAATTTTGACCTTCAATTTAGTAACTTCTTAGATAAAAAAAGGAAAACCATCCCCAAATTGATGTTTGTCCTCATGAGAAATGTGCTCAAGAAATTAAATGTTAATTTTACTCTTCTAAAACGTGTTCAGTGGCCATAACAATAGCAAGCAGATAGGGTGTTTGCCTTGCCAGGTTTGATCACCAGCACCCCATATGATCCCCCTAGTCAGGAATAACCCCTGAACACCATCAGGTTTGACCCCAAAACCAATAATAAAAATAATAATAAATGTTCAGTGTTTATTATCACTTGAATAAAAAAGATTAAAACAAAGACATTCACTTCAATTGTAAGACTCAAGTCATCTTCTGACTCTCAGTATGACAGAAAGGTTTGTGTACCTGATTGAGTGGTGTCTTAAGGATTCCTCGAGGAAGCAGATGTTCTGTACAGTTTGGATATTTCATTTCCTAGCACTCTGCATTAATGATTTGGCACTGTGAAATACAACAACAGGTAATAGAAGAATCAGATATTTTTACTTTTGTTTGTTTTGAAGCAGGTAAACATATTAAAAAAAACTCAGAAACAGGCCTTAATTATAAAATTGGTATTCATATAGTAAACAGTAAGTAGATAAACAATCAATCTCTCTCCTAATTGCCAGATGTCCAATTTTGAAGATAAGAAAATGGAAATATTTTTTTTAAATTTATCTGTGTATGACATGTTTTCTGCCATTCAATAGCAGATAAGAAGCAAACTAATAAACCTTTCAAGAAATAATTATTTCTATCATGTTCTCAAGATAAAAAGAAAACTTTCAAAGAACTCCAAGTTCAAAACTAGTAATCAAAATAACTTGAAAACTCAATTACATTAAAAGCAAGAATTAGTGAAAACCTTAAATGAGGGAGGTAATAAATTATTAGTAAAGGATTTCTGTGATATTCAAAAACAATAAGCAACTAAGAAAGGTTAGGGGACTGAATAGCTAGTACAGCAGATTATATATTTGTCCTTGTATGTATCTAACTCAGGTTCAGTTCTTAGCAGCCCATATAGATCCTCAAGTTCTATCTGGAGTGACCCCAGAGGGTTGAGTATGGAGTAATCCCTTAACAAACTGGTATGCATCAGTAAACAACACAAAAAAGAAACTGAGGCCAGAGAGATAACTCAAAGGAAAGAAGTTTATGCCTATCATGTGCAAGGGCTCTACTATGATCCTTGGCACTATAAGACACTCCCAGCAGTTCTGTTTGTAATGTTGGTGGCCCTCAGTACCACTAGGCTCAAACAGGACACAATGATCTTGTCTTGGTACTGAACAATCAAGCCAACTGTACCAGGTCAAATATTGCTGGTGGTAGCCCTAAAGCTCCTGAAAATCTCTTCAGAGGTCCTCTAAAATAAAGTCCTGACTAATATAAAGAAAATCACTTTAATCATAGGAACCACAAAGTTAAATGATAATCTAGCACACATTTCAAAAGCAAAGGAGTTCAAAATCTCAATAAACATTTGAAAAGATGTTTAATTCCATTAGGTGTGACATATGCTAATATATTAAAATAGTATTAATTAACAGAATGTATCCTGAGACTAGAAAATGCCTGAAGTCTAACAATACCTTTCTTTGTTTTGTTTTGTTTTTCTTTGTGGGCCACACTCAGCAGCATTCAGGAGTTACTCCTGGCTCTGTGCTCAGAGGGACCAGATGGGATGATGGGGTTGAACCTGGGTCCGCCCTCATGCAAGGCAAACGTCCTACTGCTGTGCTACCACTCCAGCCCAATAATACCTATTTTTGTACCAATATTGAGTAGAAGGAAATTTATATATGGTTGCTTTTATGTGAAAATTATTCCGGCATGAAATTAAACATTTATGTACTTTATAATCCAGGACCTTCACTTTTAGATTTAAATGGTGAGAAATCTCTTACTAGTTGACATATAAAAATTATTCCTAATAGCATTTTTAGATAAAATAAACTAAAACCTGAAAACATTCTAATTATATATCAACAATAAACTGAAAACTGCAAATGCCCTAAGACAAGTGTGAAATAAGGAGCCTGAGTGATAGCACAGCAGCAGGGCTTTTGCCTTGCATGCTGCTGACCCAGGACAGACCCGGGTTCGATCTCCAGCATACCTTATGGTCCCCTGGAGCAATTTCTGAGTGTAGAGCCAGGATGAATCCCTGAGTGCCACTGGGTGTACCTCCCTACCAACCCCCCCCCCCAGTAAAAGAAAGAAACGAGTGAAATAACTAGAACACCAACATATATCCATGTGGATGTCTCATAAATATAGTCTCAAATAAAAGCAGCAAGCCATAGAAAAACATTTTTGGGGGGTTTTTGGGTCACATCCGGCAGTGTTTAGGGGTTACTCCTGGCTCCATGCTCAGAAATTGCTCCTGGCAGGCACGGGGGACCATATGGGGCACCGGGATTCGAACCCATGACCTTTTGCATGAAAGACAAACGCCTTACCTCCATGCTATCTCCCAGACCCCAGAAAAACATTTAAAAGATGATGGTATTTATATAAGGTCTTGATAGGCAAAACTAAGTAATGTAGTCTACATGAATACATACTTGTATTAGATATACAAGAAGAATTATTTTAAAAGCTATTGGTGGATTTTAAATAGAATAAGTTATTGAGAGGAAGACAACTTCAAAAAATATATGTATATATATTTATATGTTGATGTATACAGATATATACATGTTTAGGCATATATTTTACATATGCAAATATGTTTATATGTAATATGCTGTACATATATTTTATGTATACATGTGTATGTATGTGTATGTGTATGCATATATGTATATGTGAATAGTTTGGGCTTATAAAACTAATAATATCTATAGTATGGGTTTATGCACTAATAGTCTGACACTAATTATATTTATATAGATTATAAGTACATATAATAAGTAATACATTTATTATGCTATACTTTTACATAAGTTCTACAATCAAAAATATCTTAAAAATACAATACATTACAATGGGGCTGGCGAGGTGGCACTAGAGGTAAGATGTCTGCCTTGCAAGTGCTAGCCAAGGAACACACCGCAGTTTGATCCCCTGGCGTCCCATATGGTCTCCCAAACCAGGGGCAATTTCTGAGCCCTTAGCCTGAGCATCAAAAAGGAGTGGCCCCCCCCCCAAAAAAAAAAAACAAAAAAAAATACAATACAAAAAAATCACTAGATATATTATAAACTTAAATACTTTCTCTGTTGTTTTTTGGGTATGTTTAGTTCTGTCTTGCCACACCTAGTGGTGCTCAGAGTTTCGTGCTGGCTCTGCACTCAGGAATCACTAGGGGGATTGAATGATGTGCTACGGATCAGACCCTGATCAATTACATGCTCAGAAAAACTCCGAGAAAGTATTTTGTGTTGATTAGAGATCAAGTCTTCATTATCTTAAGAGAAAAAAAAAATAAAAACTCACATGGACTATTATTTATCTTAAAAGAGGGAGAGGAAAAAACAAAAGAAAATGATTTGGAGAAATATCTACATTGGGGACATAGGATCCAATGCTTGGCAGTGTTCAGGTCTTACTCCTGCTTAGGGTACAATCCTAGAAATGCTTGGGTGGTCATGTGCAATGCAGGAGATCCATCCTAGGTTGGTTTTGTGGAAGAAAACCACCCTTGATGAGTGATGATAAAGAGAAATATAGGCCAATTTTTAAGTTTCAAAACTACATTGGTATATTGCTAAATAGATGTATAAAATACAGGTTTCAATCAAGGAAATTAAAAGAGAAACTTTTAATTACAGTGTCTAAAAATAAAATACTTCTAATGAGGTAGCAATCTTTGTGTTTAATTTAAAAATGATAGCCCATTAGGCACAGTATAGTTAGTTTTGGTAAATAGGTCAACTTAAATGATTGCTAACATCCTTTATTAAGTCGAAGATGATCAATTTCCTACCACGATGATTCATTAATCTGTTTCAGATGTTGCTTATCAAAATACTATAGGTTTATGTAAAAACTAAAATGTTACCTGAGTATTAATTTGGGTCCAATAAGTTTGATAAGAACTATTTTTCCTTCATTTCATTGTTTTGATTGTACTAAATACTATCACCATCTTTACCAAATTTGAACAAGATTATTCAGGAGCACACCTTGTACCTTTTAAATAAGAACTGTCATTATTTAAAAATAACCTGAAAGAACAAAAGACAAAGAAGTTTCAATTCAAATGAAAACTGACACCAACAAGAGCCAGTGTGTTGATGGACGTATGTGTGCAACCATTATCCAAAGGCAAAAGCTTGAGTCAGAGAATTCAGGGACAGGCTTATTCTCTCTGTACAGTATGAAATTTGAACTTTCCTGTCAGTGACAAGGTTAGAGCACAACATCACCCACTCAGAAAATGAATCAGACTCAAAGAGTCATATTCTCAGAGAAATTAAGAACTTCTGGAAGCTGCCTTAACACATTCAGAATACTGGAAAATAACAATTAAAAAGGAGAAAAATATCCTCTATACTTCCATAGATGTAAAAAATATAGTATATCTGATACCATGACTACTGTTGAGACATCATTGGACATCAAAGTCCAACATCGCATTCTTATTAATCAAATTATAGTTTGCTCAGGTAAGGTACTATAACAACAGTTAGTAATCATGCTTCCATTATGTTTTATAACTATATAGAATAAGTAGCAAGGGCATTGGAGGAAGATGATAAACTGTGAGAAAATTGTACTGTGTCTAAAGGGAAAAATCCTATGTTACATTTTAAGAAGATAAATAAGATAGTATAGTGTAAGATGCTGAGTTTGCCTTTGCCCTAGTACATGCCTTTAAAGGAGTATTACAAAAGCCAGATTGGTAGTTCTGACAATTTAAATTTGTGCAGATGGAAAAACCATACAAATAAAATACCTTAACAACTATATCCAAAGTACATTTATCAAGCTAGTAAGATACATCAAAAGAGTGAAGGGTACAAAATCAACATACAAAAACAAGTTGCATTTTTTTTTGGATTTTAGTTTTGGGGACACACCCAGTGATGGACAGGGATTACTCCTGGCTATGTGCTCAAAAATCGCTCCTTGCTTGGGGGACCATATGGGATGCCAGGGGATCAAACCGTGGTCTGTCCTAGGTTAGTGCATGCAAGGTAAACACCCTACCACTTGAGCCACCGCTCCGGCCCCACCAGTTGCATTTCTATATATTAATAATCAGATACCTAAAACAGAAATAAAGAAAACAGTCACATTCATGGACTGGGGATATAGCTCAGTGGGAAATCACAGAAGCTGCAAACATGAGTCCTGAATTTAATGTCCAGTAAGTAAAAATAAAAAGAAATTAAAAACATTCTTTAGAGTAACATAAAATTAATTAAATTCTTATAAAGTAAACAAGGGGAAAATCTATACTTTTATATAAGTATAACACATAGGAAACAAAAAAAGACATGCACAAATAGAAAGCTATCTACTACCTGGATATCTCATACTCACGGCTTGAAAGTATTAAAATTATCACAATGCCTATTACATCCAAGGAAACACACAGATTCATTGCAATTGTATCAAAATCTCAATAGTATTTATAATTTTTGACAAGATATAGCCAAAGATACAATGGGGGAAAAGCTAGTTTCTTTATAAACTACTATTAGGAAAAATGGAAATACAAGTGTGAAAATGTTTAACCAAACCCCTCTCTAGCTCCATACATAACTAGTTCAAAATGAATTAAAGACATACACATAAGTTCTTAAACCATAAAACCCCTAAAATAAAATAAAAGGTATAATATTTTTTACATTTATAATACTTTAAATATGACACCAGAAGCAAAGGTAACAAAAGCAAAAATAAACATTTTGGACTACATTAAATTGAAACACACTGCACAACAAAGGAAGCCATCAACAAAAGAAAATAACAATCTACGGAGTGGGAGAAAATAAGGAATTCAAAGAACTCACTAATCAAACAAAACATAGCCCCCAAATGGGCAAAGAACCAGAATAAACATAAATCCTTGATAACTCTAATGAGGAAAATATAAGTAAATGCCACAGTCAGATATTGCCTCACACAGTGAACTCAATTAAGTCTAGGCACTATACCATTGGGAGTACCAATCAGAATGAAAGAGATGCCGTGGAACATATTCATGCACTGAGGTGTCCTGCAGCCAATAGGGAGAAAAAGAAGAAATACCAGTACACATAGGGAGGTCAACATCTAATTATTCCTACTTTTTTCTTCAATCCTTTAGTTTCACTAGGAAATATTCAAAATGTGCCTCCTAACCCACCAGCTTCACCTGGTGACTTGTCAAAAATGTCAGCATATATGTAAACATACATATATATACATATATATATATTTCTCCACTAAAACATTCTGTGCTAAAAATCATAGGGGCAGGGATAAGCAACCTATGGTGTGACAAGCATGAAGGATGTTTCTGGTACATACTTAACGTTGAAAACTGGTCAAGTTGGACTTATTCAAGAAAAATAATTACAAGATTAAAGAGAATGATCAGGTGGATCCTGAAGCACCTCAGATTAAACCAGATGTGGGGAGGAAAAGGATAGTAAGGGGTCATGGAGGAAACTCAGAGATTTTTCTTTACAACCAGGGCATCTTCCAGTGACTTCCCAAATTTCACCAGAAGGGACATGAGTTTTATAGGAGGAAAAAAAAAGAAAATTCTGGAGTAGAAGTCATATTGAGAGAGTGACTTAAGTTGAACACTTCTATTAAGTGAAATATGTCACAGGGGAGACCAATACTCAATGATCTCACTTATCTGTGGCATATAGAGAAACTAAAGAAGCGAACAGACAGTATTAGATGATGACAAATGCTTGGCCTTGGATCAGAGCACTGAGTTTTATGAAGCAGAGAGGGAGGAGGTGGTGTGTGAGGAGAAAGAAATGAAGAAGAAAAGTAGAAGTGATATAAAGACATTTGGAGGGCAATGGGACTTTGAGAACAGTAAGATATACTAACTGTATATCATGAAAACTATGAATGTTAATGTTATTATAAACCTGTTAACTAAGTGGCAATTGTGAATATATAAATAACCATCTTTAAGTAAAACTTTTAAGACAAAATATAAATGATCTTTAAGGATCACAAACATGAACCAGAAATACTGTCCTGTGGGAGTGGTATCTGGAGATGCTGAGTATAAAAAAAATGTGGTACTTAAAATAAAAACTTAGAGAGTTAAAGAGCATAAAAGCAGGAGCAAACATCCTTAAAATACAGGCTGCGGTGCATGAGATCTGTGTGATTCCTTTTTATATAAAATAAAAGTACAAATAAACAGAATAACACTATACATCTTTCAGAAATGTGTGTATGCATGCATCTCAATGAAGACAGATTAAAGAACAACGCACCCAAAGTGGGTGTGAAATTAAAGTAGGAATGAAGATAAAGGGGAGAAATATAAAATAAAATTATAAAGGCCTTGGACAAACTGATTACTTTTCTATGACTGAGTGTGATAAACTCAGTTTTCTGCCTCTGAGGAGCAAAAATAAGATTCTTTTTTAAAGAGTACTATTTTTTAAACTGCAAGAGAATGTGCAAGTAAATGTATGGGTATGCTTTTCCATAAATTTTAAACACTATAATTTTTTATTTTTCTAATAATACTTAAGCAAAAAAAGAAAAAAAAGATTGCTTTTCTCCAGGAAGCAACTTTTGCGCTGCCATAATCTGACATTAATCAATTCATACATTTGCAATATTGAGCTGATTTTTTTTTTGCAATTCTGAGTCACACTAAAAAAATGATACCTACAGTAATGCAGTGTCAATTTAAAACCTGATTCCTCAAAATAACAATGAATCTTTGCAGTAAGCTAATGTCATCAGGAAAAAAATTAAATTTTATCTTCATTTCTTCATTTAAATTATCTAAGTTTCTAAAGCAGTATGTCAGTTGCTGTTTTATATGTCAAAATTTTTTGTTCTAGCATCAACAAGGTTAATGAGGACCAGCCTTTATACTGTAAGGAAAAATTGTCTGACATTTCCTTTCAAATATACATGAAAATCAGGACAGTTCCAAAGGGATTCTTGATAGAATATGCAACACATATTTTCAAATACTGTATTGAAACACTGTGTTATTGTGTTCATGTATTTTAGTTGAGCTTCTGTTCTTATCAAATTAATTTACCTAAAGTCAACACTGGGTATGTAATATGTTCATTGACACGTAACTTTTTCCTCCATTTTATTCTAAAATACTTTCATTATTCTGAAAAGAGACCATGGCTCCGGTATACATCATTTGACTGTCCTCTACCCCAAAATTTTTTGGAAACACTACTCTACCTTCTGTTTGTTTGAATTGATCTATTCTGGATATCTCCTATAATTGGAACCATAAATGTATGCTTGTAATGTTTTATATCTGTCTGAAGGAAATAACTTTAATTAGCTAATTTATTCAAATCTCTGGAGCAGGTTTAATGGTTTTAATTCATATGTTTTTCATATAAATATATTTTCTCATATATTTATCATTAACTTAATAAGATGTAGAGAAGAAGCTAAATATAGAGCAAACACAAATGTTACAAAGGCTAATATTAGCCTCATTCCCTTTTATTGCCCTTTGAACCTTAAAATCCATTAAATTAGTTTCTTGCAATGCCTCAGGAATATTCCATGTTTGTTCAAAGCCTCCATGAATTTGCCTGTATCAATTTCTGAAAGACTTCCCCTTTTTACTTTCTTAGTTCAAACATCATCTGCTCTTCAAAAGTTCCCACCCAAAGACCTCCTCTGATGCCTATTCCATCCCACCTTATCACCTCACTTGTTTATTCCTATGGTATCAAAGCTACCATATTACACTGCAGAGAATGTTTACATCCAAGTACTCTAAATGATATTAAATATTTTTCCATCCATCATATCTAGCAAATATCTGTAATGTCCATAACTTTTCTTTTGATGAATAAATTGTTGGGTTGGAGACATGATGCGCTATGTAAGGTACTTGCCTTGTACACAGCCAACCTGATTTTTCTTCCCAACATGATAAATGGTTCCTAAAGCCTCTTCAGGAGTGATGCTTAAGAGAAGTACCAGGAGCAAGCATTGAGCACAGCCAGATATGCCCCCACTTTACACATATACACATACACACACAGAGGAAAGGAATAACAATGTTGAATAAATAATAATGAAAGTATGAATGAGCTGATTATTAAGATTTTGGATTTTTTTTTGGGGGGGAGGGTTACACCCGGCAGTGCTCAGGGGTTACTCCTGGCTCCATGCTCAGAAATTGCTCCTGGCAGGCACGGGGAACCATATGGGGCACCGGGATTCGAACCGATGACCTTTTGCATGAAAGGCAAATGCCTTACCTCCATGCTATCTCCCGGGCCATAAGATTTTGAACCATGGTTAGAGAACCTTGCTTACCACCAATGGTTTCCAAACTGTGCTCCCTGGATAACAAGCTTGAGTACCACCTGAGAGTTTGCTCAAAATGTTTATTCTTGTGACAAATTCAAGATTTTGAGTTAGAAACTCTGAGAAGTCATGCCAAATAATCTTTACTTTAAAAAGCCCTTTAGGTGAGAGAAGAAAAATGTCTACCCCAGAGGCAGGTAAAGGGGAGGGTGGAAGAGAAAAATGGAACGTTGGTGGTGGGAAATTCGCACTGGTGAATGGTGCTGTACATTATATGACTAAAACTTAATCATGAAGAACTTTGCAATTGTGGAAAAAAAAACGATTTTATTATGAACAACCTGGTAACTATGGTGTTTAAATAAAGCAATTTTTAAAAGGTCCTTTAGGTGTAGGACATTTGAGAAACATAGATTCTAGAAAGCTTGAGAACATATGAATGGCAATCTTAACTTGCTTTGACAAGACAGAACTCCTGGTTTTCAGAAGCTGTTCATATTACCTCTTTCAAATTATCTAACTTTCACTTATCCACAGACAAAATCTGGCATGGTTCTGAGCTCATGTGTCAGACCTCTTCTCTATCTATATTCACCACAGTTTCATGTACATCTTCTATGTTCTCATTATACCAAACTTGTAATCTCCAATCCTGACTTCTATAAGGTACAAATTCTTATAATCCACTGTCTGTTTTCCTCTTGAATATATATTATGTTTTTTTGGAAGTTCTGCTCGTCCACATAAACCCATACTCTTCCCTATCTCTGCAAATAGACACATGACACGCCTTTTTCCAGATTTCTCAGGTCAAAAGCCTGGCAGCCATAGTGAAATTTCCCTTACTTGTGTGCTTTACACAACAACTTCACAACTTCAACAACGTCACAAACAACTTATCAGATCATCTGTTGCTGCCATTTTTACACCGTATCCTCAACCATTTCTCACCATGATTTTAAACACTATAAACCAAACTGCCATTATCCATTCCCTAAGTGACTATATTTGATACGTTTTTCTAACATGCCTCCACAAACACCACACCACCACAAACACACATGCATTTAACTTTCTACTCAGTAGAAGAAATAAACAAATTGTTCTACTTCTTATCATGCCATTTTTAAAATTCAAATATTTTTTGGATAATAAAATATCCTACTTCTCCCAGATCACAACCACAAACCATCCTCTCAGGCATTCTGATATTCTACCCTTTCCATTTTTATTCCAACACTCAAAATTTTCTTAGGACTTTGTTTATACTGTTACATCAGCTTGTGAAAGTCATAGGCTCCTCATCAATCTCCTTTTCATACTTGTCTCAAACTCTTAGGTGACATCATTTCCTAATGAAATAACACCATCTACTATAAGCCATATCACTCCAGGTTAGACAGTGTTTGGAATAAATTACCTATTGCTATATAACAAATTTCCCCCCCCCCCAATCAGTGATTTTTCTCAGTGATTCTAAGTGTGAGAGAATCAGTGATTCTCTCAGTTGCCCTGTGTCAGGAATTCAGGTATGGTTATGATTGAGCCTTGATTCAGGGCCTTAGCCTGATTATATCACCCTTCAATTGGGGAAAAAGCTGACTCAAAACTCAGTATTTAATTTCCTTCAAGCTGTGGAAAAGAGGGCCTCATTTCCTCTACAATTTAGTAATATTTAATCAAAACTAATAAAAGAGAAGTAGGTTAGCAGGATGTAAGGCACTGTATTTTGTGATCTAATCACAGATAGCACTCCCTGCATGCCACGTACACATTAGGTTTCCAATATTGTATGTGTCGGAAGCAAATAAATAGAGCCAATTCAGAACAAGAGAAGAAGTTTATATAAGGACGTGAACCAAGGAAGATCATTGGAATATAGTTTGGAAACTGTCACTCACCCTGCTCTAAGCATGTTTTATATTCATGAATATAATCCTATGAAAGCCATATATAAATTATAACTTAGGCATCTTAGGTTATATAGTTTTGATAGTATTATAGTTTATAGCTTGGATGTACAATGTTTTATGTACAAAAGGTGAATCACAATACCACCAAAGAGCTAATGACCCTCACCTCTGTCCTAAGAGCAAATTTTTCTGATTTTTAAGACAACAAAAGGGAGGCAGGTAATGTCAACTAACTAATTTGTCCAAATTCATGTATCATAAAAATGTTACCAGAATTGACATGTAGTCTACAAGTCTTCACTATTCTCTTAATTATCACATTATCCCTTCAATCTGCAATAAAGTTAAACTTCTCTTTAAAATGAAGACACAGCATTTGGAGGCCTAAGTGACAGCACAGCAGATGAGACATGTGGTCTATCTGGGTTCAATCCTCAGAATCACATATGGTCTTTCAAGATCCACTGGGAGTAATTCCTGTACAGTCAGGAGTAACCCCTGAGCACCACCAGTGTGGCTCAAAAGCAAGTAATAATAATAATAATAATAATAATAATAATAATAATAATAATAAAGTCACAGCATTTTACATTTCCCTTAATAAGTTTCACTCCTTTGAGCTCCATGAACCATTTTATTAATCACCTCCTCTCAACATCTTTATTTTTACTTTTAGATGTTCAGCTCTTATAAATTCATTTGGTGGGAGTCTTTTTTTTTTCTTTTTATTTCTTTGTTGTTGTTGTTGTTCATTGCTGGTTTTGGATTTTGGGGTCACACCCAGCAATGCTCAGGGGTTATTCTTGGTTCTGTGCTCAGAAATATCCCCTTATGGCTCTCGAGACCATATGGGATGCTGGGATTCAAACCACTGCCTGTCCTGGATCGACTGTGTGCGAGGCAGATGCCCTTCCGCTGTATTCTCTCTGGCCCAGAAGTCTCTCTTGATGCTTGTAAACTGCAGGCAGTGATTTTTTTTAACCTCAAAGTAGTGAATAAACACACTCAAAAGTGAATGAAGAAGCATATGGATTTGTCCCAGATCTCTATCTCTCATTTCTCTCAACTGATAAGAAATATCACTTAAATTCTTCTTTGTTGTTGTTTTGGGGCGACATCAAAGGCATACACCCTATTGCTGTGCTATTGCTCCAGCCCCAATTAAATTCTTTTTTTGTTTGTTTGTTTTTATTTGTTTGTTTGTTTTTTTGGTTTTTGAGTCACACCCGGCTGTGCTCAGGGGTTACTCCTGGCTGTCTGCTCAGAAATAGCTCCTGGCAGGCACAGGGGACCATATGGGACACTGGAATTCGAACCAACCACCTTTGGTCCTGGATTGGCTACTTGCAAGGCAAACGCTGTTGTGCTATCTCTCCGGGCCCAATTAAATTCTTCTTAAGGTTCTTATGTCTTCATGATCTGGTGTGGGATGAAGGCAATCATGACTAAATAAATAAAATATAAGCACATTCTCCCCATCCAGTTTAAACTAATTCCATCAGGAATATTTATTCCCACTGCTAAGGGCTCAGAGTATAATTGGGCACAGATTTCTGATTTGCCTCATGATTTTTCGAGTTATATACCAAATCAACAGAATTCAGGCAGATGGTCTTTACGGCCTAATGGCCTTTATGAACTGAATAGGGAGGTAAAATTTAGTTCTTTATTGCTTCTCTTTGTTCTTTCATTTCTTAGGGAAATACCCAGATGGTGTTCAATTTGTTAAAGCTATAAACTGAGGGACTACTAGGTCTGCCTTCAATCCTACTTGGAATTCTTCAGGAATACATATAAGTCAAAAAGGAAAAAAATTAGGTTATGATCTAGAAGTCCACTATTGCTTATATGGTACTCAATGTTTCTCCTATTTAATTTCTTGAGACATTTATCCAAAGGACTTTGTGTATGTGTGTGTGTGTGTGTGTGTGTGTGTGTGTGTGTGTGTTGTGTGCACGCATGCGCACATGCACATGTATAGTAAAAATGATTCTATTTTGTTAAAATAAGGTGACTGAAACTAGTATGCCTGAAAATGGTTTTTAAGTCCTTATCTTTCATACATGTTTAAGATTTCACTAAATCTAATCAACTATTGTGTATCTGACTTTAAGATTAATGAATAATCTGTCTTAAGATACATTTAGCAGAACAAATACATTTATGAGCACATTATAATTTATTGAATTTATAATTCTTAAAAATTGAATCACCATAATTACCCACTTCTCACACAAATAGTTCCATTCATATCAGTATTAAAAAGCATGTTTGAGGGACCGAAGCGGTGGCGCAACAGTAAGACATTTGCCTTGCATGCGCTGAACTAGGACGGATTGGTTCAATCCCCAAGTGTCCCACCTGAGCACCACCAGGTGTGTCCCAAAATTAAAAAATATATATGTTTGAATGATAACTCAACCAGGCAATTCAATAAAACAACCATCACCACCACCACCACCAATAGAACCCCCGCACACTTGGGCTCAAGCTTTGGCCTGAATGAAATGAAATAAGTACAGAGTCTTAAATGCAGCAAAAGCTCAATGAAAACTAGTATATATATAAGACTAGTATATATATATATATATGTATATATATGTATATATAACTAATATATATATATGCATGTGACTTTATGTAACGATACATGAGTGGGAATAATAATGTCCAGGAATTTGGGATCTAAAGAAACAAAATTACTATTTTTTGTTTGGAGACAACTCAGCTGGTTCAGGGTTAACCCTTGGCTCTGTGCTCAAAGTGAGACTTATAGGACCACAGAGGGTTGCAGGGATTGAGGCATACACAAGCTCAGATTTTGTTTGCTAATATAAGCTGCAATAAACATTAGAACACTTCTAGCTAATGTTCTTCTTTTCTAATTAATTAAATTTAAATATATGTATATATAAATCACACACAAGCATCTATAACTCAAATGCATTCTTTTTTAAATAAATTAATTAAATGAATCACTATGAGATACACAGTTGTTCATAATTCAGTTTCAGTCATACAAGATGTAACACCATTCACCAAGTACACATTTTTGCCACCAATATCTTCAGTCTTTTTCCCTCCCTTCCCCTTGCTTGCATCTTTAACAAACATTATGTTCTCCTTCTCTCTTTATCTCTCTTCCTTTTTCTTAGAAACTGTGGTTTTCAATATTGTTACTATAGAAATATCATGTATATCACTTATTTCCAACTATCATTGTCACATGACATCTTTTTAGAAAATTGTTTTTCTTAAGAACAGAAATTCCACATAATCATTTTTGCTTTTTTACAAGGTCTTCTTTGTTATTGTTTTCTTTTTTATGTCTTTTGAAGAAGACAATATAGTCTAGGAGGATGGGAATGATAAATACATGCTGTAACTTTCATTACATGCTAAATGAGCATCTACTGTGTACCTAATATTCAGTCACACATTTTCACAAACCTCAGCACTCCTCTCCAACACAGGCAACACTACATACATTCAGCTCCATCTTGTGCATGAAAGAAGTCAGGAACAAACACCCACTGAGTCTCATTTACGCTCTTAAATATTGTTGGCAACTGAACCATTCTGGACTTTCGGGGAGAAAGAGGTGGAAATAGCACACATCAACCACTTTCCATCTGCCAAATCATTTTACTTGTCAAGTGCTCTATGCTGGTGACAAAAATCAAAGGCTGGTGAGTAGTGAGCATTTCTCCCTTCTCCTCAGAAGTCTGAGTCCTCTTCACTAATAGCTGTTCAAATAAAATGAAATAATGACAGTAGTAGGCGAGGAGGGTTCATTCTTTTCTCTCTTTTTGAATAAGAGAATCTGTCACCCATATTCTGGACATTCAGTCCTGAAAACAAAGGCTTGTGGAAGCCTGAGGATGTTTTTAAAAATTAGCCAATTAGGTATGTTGCAAGATTTGAGGCTTCCTTGCTTTCTTCTTACTGCCCTGCTCCCATCCCACACTTTCTTTTATCCTTAGCAGTTATACTTTCTTTATCCTTGACTAAACATCAGCCATGGTGCCGGAGAAAGTAAATATCACATCTAAAAGATACCCTTACATTGACTAAAAGCCAACTCCTTTGACATAGAAAACATTTCTCAGAGCCTCCCCCATCTGGTCAGCCAATTTATAACTAAATGTTCTTAAGCACCAACCAAGAAAATTCTTTTCAGACCAGAAAAAGAAAGAAAGAAAAAAAGACTCCAAATGTAACTTATAGTTGTGTGTGTGTGTGTGTGTGTGTGTGTGTGTGTGTGTGTTTGCTGTTGTTTTGTTTCATTTTGCTTTGGGTCTCTCTTCTTAGACTATGAGCTCCTTCCAAGCTCCACAATATATCAATTAATTATTTTTCAAAGTTCTGATAGACACAGAATTTGGGAAAGAATCTCTTCCAAAAACAGTTCAAGAAAATAATAATAGGAATGAGTTGATACATAAAAGCAATTTTCATATGATCAAGAGCTTTGAAGCTTTATTCTGTTTGAGTGTGACAGAGCCAGAAATATCCTTTTCATGTACTTTAACTCTTGGTGCTACTCAATTAGACCTTTGCAATTGTTCTCCTATTAAGCACCGTTTTTTTTTTTCTCTCTGATCCTGGCACAAAATTCATCTTCTCTAATATTGGTTAATCCTGTTAATTCTCTGCAGAGAAATCTTGATTTGTATGGTGACTTACTCTGTTGCAGATGAAGTATTTTTTAAAAGCCTCCATATTCAGTTTTCAGCAGTTATTACTCATCCATTCTAATTTCTTGTTTCGTCTCCCTCACCTCATTTAAACCAATATTCTTCAGACAATAGGCTCTGAGTTTGCATCAATCTGCAAACATGCCCTGAGATTCCATTTCACTTTATTTGTTCAGCAACAAAAATGTATCCAATGTCTACTCTGAGCAAAAAATTGTGCTAGGCATTAGTATAGCTGGAAACTTTGATTGGATTCATTCTCATCAGTAAAATCACAATATATTTTCCAAGTATAGCACAAGGATCTATTGTTAATCTGATCACGAATGCATTCTTTATATTCTATCTCAAAGATAGATACACAACTCCTTATGCATTTGTTACTTTTTCTCTATATGTAGGACTCTCCTTTTTAAAATGTTAGTTTTTGTTTTATAAGCTACATCAACAATACTCAGGACTTACTTCTGACTATGTGCTCAAGGATCACAGTTTACAGTGTTCAGTGTGGGATATAGCTCAAAGGGATGGAACACATATTTTACATGTAAAAAACCGAGGCTCAATTTTAGCACCTCAGGTGAACCTTGAGGTCTGAGACAGGAATAATTTCAAAGCACTGCCTGTTGTGACTTCTCCCACCTCAAACCCAAGTCTCCCTTCTGAAAAGAAAACTAAAGTTGAGATTGTTTCTATGCAAGAAACTTTAAATCAATAACAAAAATTAATAATAAAAACGATAACATAGAGGGGTTGGGGCTGAAGTGATAGCACAGTGCTAAAGCCTTTGCTTTGCACGTGGCCAACACAGGACGGACCCCGGTTTGAATCCCAGCATCCCATATGGCACCTGAGCCTGCCAGGAGTAATTTCTTAGTGCAGAGCCAGGAGTAACCCCAGAGCACCATCGGGTGTGACCCAAAAACAACAACAACAACAAATAATATAGATACACAAAGACAGTGATAGAAGAAAATTTCCCTTCAAACATCTGCATCAAGGTATACCATATACAAGTTTTCATGATTTCTAATGTTTGGAATCTTTTATGCCAAATGCAACATTAGAAAAATGTTAGTTAAAAACCTTTATCAATACCCTGTGTATTATCAATATACAGGAAATTTCTATAATTGATTTACACAGATTTACAAGGTTCTTTATGGTGCTGATCATTAAAAGTAATGATAAAATTGTGTCTGCTGTCTTATTTGAGCAATGAGTTTTGAGGTGAGGAATGATTGTGCATCTAAATGCTGTCAATACAAATTTTTTTTTCTGGTACCAACTTTGTGCTGAGTAAAAGATTCAAACACTGACTCCTAGTTTTACTATCTGAAGTAGGCAGGTCATTTAAACTCTCTATTTTATTAAGTTTTTTCACCTAATATAAGGAGAAAGGCTTACCTGGTAAGGTTGCTGAGAGGGTAACTCATTTCCTGACACAAAGCAGTCTGTAAAAGTTGTTGGTCTGCAAGTATTATTGTAAGTTGTGGAGATGTTGGTTCTTCAAATATAAATTTGAATTCTGAAAAATCTCCTATGGACTTTGCCTAACCAAACAGAAAAGGAGATGCATGTCTTACAAAGGGAAGAATTGAGGAGAGGGTTGGAGGTTACAGATATATATATATATATATATATATACAAAATAAAAAAACAATAGGGACTTCATGTTTGGTACCTGTGAAAAGTGAGGACAGAGCCAGTAAATAAGAAATAAAAAAATTTAAATATCAAATGTCACACTGTCCATCTAATACAGAATGGGAGTTTCAGTTATTAGAGTAAAGATTTAGGAGCATACTGGAGAGAGTTTGGCGCTTAACAAAATTTTATTCAATAAAATGATTTATTAAATAAAAAACTCTCTAAACACACATACAAAACATATATTCATTATTTACATTAATGGGAATCTATAAGCTTTTTAGTGAATGTGATATTGTTTTCCTTTTGAAATAATTAAAATCTGTTCCTTTCTAATTATTTCGTTGTTTTTTAGAAATGCCATTATGTTGACAGGATGTGAAAAATGAAAATAAGATCACGTCTGTTTGGATGATGGAGCTTTGTAGACATTGATTGTAGATAATCAGAACATTCTCATTTGAACAAATATCGTTCAAATAAAACAGATTGTAGTAATAGATTTAATTTTGAAACAAAACTTATATTTTGTGTCAATGTTGTGGAAAATATAGAAATCAAAATGAATATGCTGGATCCTTAGAGACTGTTAACTTTTTTCTATTTATACCTAGCTTAACTGAGAAATATGCATATAAGCCTTAACTGATATACTCATATACTACAAAATAATTATACAGTAGTATTAGCTAGCATATTCATTATCTTAAAAAGTAATTTTTAGTTCTCTATTGTAATGAGAAAATTTAGAATCTAATCTCAAAGAAATATGCAAGTATAAAATAGAGTCAAAGTAACTATGCATTAGATCCCCAGAACTAGTTCATCTTGCAATCTTGTGATCACCTTTGATCAATAGCTCATTCACTACTGTCCTTAACCCCTTTGAGCTACCATTCTACTTTCTGTAACTTTGTCTTTGGCTTTTTAGATGCCACATAAGAGTGAGATCATGTGACAACTGTCTTTGACATATTTCATTTACATAGCCCTCTGATGTATTATCAGTGTTATCCCATACAGAGGTCTTCCTTCTTGCTCATGGATGAATAATACTTTAGTACTTATGGATGAGGACACTAGAAAAGAGCTCTAATGATAAAGTTCCCCAATTTTGAGAACCTCTGTCTCTCTCACCAAGGTTAAGAGCTCTTCATGTACTACTCCCAGCACTCTGATAACACAACACATGATATAAAGCTGTGCCTCCTCACCTATCTTCATTTCATCACTTAGTAAAGAAGCCAGTTATGGAAATAATGGAAATAACCCAAAAGTTCAACAGAGGAATGGATAAAGAAGGCAAAGGATACATATACAATGGACTGTTACTCAATTAGTAGAGAAGATGGATTCTTACAGTTTAATTTGGATGAAACTGGAAGGTATCATTTTAAGCAAGTAAGTCAGAGGGAAAAGGACAACTATTGAATAATTTCACTCATCTTGGTATACAAGAAATAAAAAAAAAGGAATGGACAGCTTTGAATGATGACAAACCTTTGGCCTTCAAGCACAAATTTGGAATACCAAGTAAATAGAATGGGGTTGGGAGAAGTGGCTAGATGGATGGAACCTAATATTGATGGAGAATCTTAGGTATGTTGGTGGTGGTGGTGAGGGTTGGTAAATGTACATTAAAACCACAAACATTAACACTATTGTATTATTAAACTATAACAATTACATTTACAAAATAAAAAATAAAATCACACCAAAAAGTTATATTTAATTTTATGACACTATATGTAGAGATATTTAATGTATGACCATGCTAATTTTATCATCTTTCCCACTAAGCCATAATCATCTTGAGGAAAGCACTATGTCTCTGTCAATACATATCTCCACAATCATCAGTCTAGGATATTCTCTAGCACAGTGTGCATATAAGCTTGCTTAATTTATATGTGAAACCTTAGTGCATGATAGATTTCTAGTTTACATAGTTAACATATAACAAGTATTTCTTTGGTAGAAACAGAAAAGCAAGCTATGAAAAATAACTTTAGAAAAGACTTTCATGAAAACATCAGCTGAGTTTTAAAAGGCAGGGATGAAATGTTTCCCATTCAGATATAAAATAAAATGGCATGCAAAAAACTGGGAGGTATCTCATTACCTAATTTTAAGCTCTACTACAAAGCCATAGTGATCAAAGCAGCATGGTATTGGGACAAAGACAGACTTTCAGACTAATGGGTCAAAATAGAATATCCAGTGACAAACCCCCAAGTATATGGACAATTATTCTTTGGCAAAAGATCCCAGAATTTGAAATGGAATAAAGACAGTCTTTTAACACAAAAGTCAATTCAAAGTGAATTAAAGACCTTGAGATTAGACACGAATCCATAATATTCATTGAGAATGAATGTTCTTCTTACATTGAGAAGAAATGTTCTTGAAGAAAACTCCAAGACTTAGACCTTAATGAAGGCTTTGATAAGATGTCAATGGCAAGGGCTATAGAACCAACTCTGAATAAATGGGACAACCTCAAACTAAAAAGTTTCTATATGGCAAAAGGAACATGGGCGAAAATTAGAAGACAGCTAAATGAATGGGAGAAATTTTTTGCACTCAACACATCAGATAAAGTTTTGATATCTAGAATATACAAAGTATTCACAAAGGTTAACTCCACAAACCTAAAAAGCCCATGAAAAAATAGGGAGATGAAATGAACAGACATTTCTCTGAGAAAGACCAACAAATGGTCACCAGACACATGAAAAAAATGCCCATCATCATTTATCATTAGAGAAATCCAAATCAAGACAACAAAACATCTTTTTTTAACTTTTTTCTTTATTTAAAAATCTTGATTACAAATATGATTGTGATTAGGTTTCAGTCATGTAAAGAACACCCCCTTCACCAGTGCAACATTCCCACCACCAATGTCCCAAATCTCTCTCCATCCCACCCCACTCCCATCTGTACTCTAGACAGGCTTTCCAGTTCCCTCATTCATTCACATGATTATGGTAGTTCTCAGTGTAGTTATTTCTATAACTGCACTCACCACAACAATACATCTTTCACCAGTGAAGATACTACATATCAAAAATACTGGGAACAATTTCTGTTGGCAGGGATGTGGAGAAAAAAATTTTCATCCTCTGTTAGTGGAAATGCTGCCTGGTCCAACTACTCTGAAAAATAGTATGGAGATTTCTCAGTAAACTCAAAATTGAGTTTTGATTCAAAATTGAATCATCATTCCCCCTTTTGGTTATCTAACTCCAGGACAAAAAAATAACCATCAAAAATAATGTATGCACACCGCTATTCATTGCAGCACTCAGTATAATAGTTAAAACTTGGATTCAACTAGTGAAGATGCGGTACATATATAGAATGGAATATTATGTAGCTATAAGGAATGATGCATTCATGCAATTTGCAGTAACATGGATGGAACTGGAAGTAATTATGTTAAATGAAGTATGCCAGAAGAATAAGGATATATTCAAAATGATATCACTTATATGTGGTATTTAGAATAACTGCATGAAGAAACCCAATGGTCTAAATGGGAGTCATCTTGAATGCTGTTGGTTCCAGAATATAGTGAGAAAGAAAGAAACTAAGTGGAAGAGGAGAAACACAAATATGAAAGAATAGGGACCCTGGACCTAGTGGTCTCAGATGTATTGGTAGTGTTAAAAAAGACAGAACTAAATAACCAAGACAGTGACAACAATTGAATCAAGAAAACAAAACAATCTAAACTTAAAATGGGCCTATTATACTGGCAGGTTGGGGTTAATGAGGGGTGGTATGAGATGCACTAGGGGAATATTGGTGATGGGAAGATGATATTGGTAGTGGGATTATTTTTATTTATGTTTACTTCACATATTTGAGTGACTTAAGTCACATTTATAATCAAATATTCACCTACTCACAAACCCTCTCACACAACAGAGTCCCATACCATTTGAATGCAAGTGATCTCTTGGTACTCAACAAGGTGCAAAGAACAATTCATAATTTCTTTTTTTTTTTTTTTTTTTGGTTTTTGGGCCACACCCAGTGACGCTCAGGGGTTACTCCTGGCTATGTGCTCAGAAGTCACTCCTGGCTTGGGGGACCATATGGGAACCGGGGGATCGAACCGTGGTCCGTCCTAGGCTAGCGCAGGCCAGGCAGCAGGCACCTTACCTCCAGCGCCACTGCCCAGCTCCCGTCATGATTTCTTTAAAGTAAATATTTTAAGGACTGGAAAAGCAAGATGAATAATAAAAAGCTACCACTTACAGAATTATTTTCATGGGCTGGTATAGTAAGCCCATAATCAATGTAATAATACATTTGTCAATTTTCAGATGCGAATGATTCATTTACCCATTATCTTGCAGCCTATAAGAGACAACTTACAGAATTTAAACCAAGTTCTGGTTAACTTCACTGTCCAAATTCCACACATTCATTACTATCCCCAAATTTAAAATCTGTATTCATTAAGCAACTGCCATGAGGCAGGCATAATTAACACTTACCACAGTTATCTCTGTTTAACCCTCAGAACTACATTGTAAGGTAAATATTATTAATTTTCTAGGTATTACAAATGAATAATCCATTACCCAGAGCTTTAAACACCTTTGCTAAGAACCAATACCGCTTAAGTGATAGTGTTAGATTATTTAGCAATCAATTCAGCTAAAGCAATCACATTCTTGCACATTGTTTCAATTTGTAATTTATATATAAAAGAGATGAAATTAATGATTATATCCTGAAATCTCTAGGTCTTTTTGAAACTAATGCCATTCTTTTCCATAATATCATTCTTTCCCAAAACCCAGAAATTGCCATCCATTGCAGACCAGTCGGCTTTTAGCTACCTATAAGGAGTTAACTTCTGTGACAGGGAATAACTGAATTAAGATGATGACACACAAAAGGAATTGTTAGTGTTTCATTTATTTGAACCAAGTTTAATTTTAAAACATAATTCAGTGTGATACCTTTTCTCATTTTTATGCTTGTATGCAACGATGTGTGTGTGTTAGAGACAGAGATAGAAACACATGAAAAGAAGAGGAAGAGAAGGGAAAGATGAGTCAACTCTTTTCTAATTAATTTCTGGAAAAATATGACAGATATTGCAGAGCCTCCAGCCTACTACACTTGAAGAGCAACCCCCAGAACCCCCAAGAAGTACAGTTAATCACTGAGAAATTCTGAAATCTGTCTCTCAGTGATGGAAAGACTGAAGAAAAGTAGCAATAAGAAACCAGAAACGTGTTTTCAAACTAGAAGCC
>PVKC010002898.1:0-41170 GCA_004027635.1 Crocidura indochinensis
CCTCGTTCTCAGAGTCCTAGAATCCTCTCCTGGGGCTTCTGTTTCGAGAACAAAGTCCCCCCGACCTCTCCCCGACTTGACCCACTTGGTACCATGGGGCTGTGGTCCACGAGGGAGGAGCTGGCGGGGTGAGTTCGGATTAGGCTGTACCCGGGCAGTTCCCCGGGACTTGGCTCCTAGCCGGGAGGCGGGCGGAGGGCGGCTGATGGCACTTGAGGTGTGGGCTGATGCGACGCCGATATCAGGCCACCCGGGGTCATAAAGAAGGCAGCTTGGGCGAGAAACAGGCTGCTACCTTCTGCCCTCGCGGAGGCTCCCCGGGAGTGCTTCACGGAGACCAGTGAGTTCAAGGGGGGTTTCTGGGACTCCTGGCTGGGGACCTGGCGGTGTTGCCAGGTGCAGAGCTCCGCAGGGCTTTGGGGGAAAAATAGCTGGGAGGAGCCAAAGAGTGGCCCCAGATCCTACAAGGACTGAGATGCTAAGCCTCTGCGCTTCTCAGCCATCATCACCTTACCTTTTCCTGGCTGGGATTTGGCTTGTAGTTTGCAGCAGCTGGTGAGACTAGCCTGAGGACCAGATCAGCTGCTTCCAGATCTTTCAGTGACAGGAGGGTGTGGGAGGAAAGGTTGCTTAGGGCCCCAGAGGTGTGAGGACTGACTCTGCGAGCAGGAGAGGTCTAGGAAGCACCTGAGATAAGCAGACAAACTGGGTGCAAGCTACCTGTCTTTAGAGTTTCAGGGACTCCGTGAGGTTCAACAGTTGCAGAACTCTGGGGTACAGGGTGTATATCACCCGAGATATCACCCTTCAGCTGCCAGGTGACCCAGCCTTTGCGACTTTTGATTTTTTTTTTCCAGAATCCCACTCCAGCCAAGACCTGAACTGCAGGCGATATAGCCCTAAGCGCCAAAACCAACTGTTCCCTCACCAAGCTCTGAGCCTACTAAGAGACCAGGTTAGGGCTGGTGTCAGCTGTCTCTAACCCAGAGGCCCCATGTTTCTGACATGGTTCTCAGGACTAGGCGCTGGAATAGTCTTCCTGCACGTAGTGCAGAAACTTGCCTTCCCTTACTTCTGGCAAGACTTTTGGTTCCTGCTGAAGATGGTTTGCTTTGGAATTCATCTGAAAACATACAGCAAAAAAGAGCAGCTATTTAGCATGTTGGATAATTTCCTTGGCCATGTCAAGAAGCAGCCCCAGAAACCATTCATCATCTATGAGGGAGACATCTACACCTATCAGGACGTGGACAAAAGGAGTAGCAGAGTGGCCCATGCCTTGCTGGACCATTCCACGCTGAAAAAGGGGGACACTGTGGCCCTACTGATGAATAATGAGCCTGACTTCATCCATGTGTGGTTTGGCTTGGCCAAGCTGGGCTGCGTGGTGGCTTTCCTCAATACCAATATTCGTTCCAACTCTCTGCTGCATTGCATCGGCTGCTGTGAGCCCAAGGCCCTCATTGTGGGCGCAGGTTAAGTATTGGGTGTAGTCTGCTTATGCACAGTAGCATCTGTCATCTCTCCCACCCACCCCCAACTTTTCATTAGAATAGTTCACGAGTGCTTGATGAAGAGTGCATTATGAGCATATAAAACAATTTTACCGTTCTGTGAACCGTGGTCGATATATCCTCTATTGCTTAGTAATTATCAAAATTTTCTGTAAGTTCTTACGCAAGTATGATGGTGGTGCCATTTTGGAGAGGAGAGTGGGATTTGGGCCACCCTAGCAGTGCTCAGGGGCTACTCGGGTGTCATTCCTGTCATGTGTCTTATCCCTGCTCAGTTTCTCAGTCTCTACGGTTGATATTTTTAGTGAGGGATGAAACACAAAGAGAATTTTTAAGTCCTAAATGGGCTCAGACATGACCAAAAATGTAATGGGTAGGGAACTTACTTTGACAATATTACAAAATGAATAGTTGCCTCTGAGAGTAAACATTCTCAAGATTGACTACATTGGCTCCCAGTGGCAGTCCATGAGAAGCTGTTCAGGCTCTAGGATCCCTTCTCTCTCTTGCTTCACATCCTTTCTGTGCATCATTTCTTTTTAGTAAGTTCTACATTGCTTCTTTCTCCCCCTGGAATTGTCTTCGGTGCATATGTTGATATCAAAATAGGAAAAAAAAAAAAAGACCCTCAGTGCCTAATTAAGAAAGGGAATAGGAAGATGGGTCCTTTAACAAAATGGAATTAAAATATGAAAAATGTTTCTTGTTATGATCTAAGTGGTTTTGTGCACCTTCCTTTTGCACGACAGTAAATAGAAGGAGGAGAATGAAGAAGCATTACAGTAAAAATACTTCAGTGAAAAGAGAAGCATATGGAATGACTTGATACGTATTAATATCTCATGTGGTGATTCTAGATTCACAGGCCAGAATGGAAAAAGTCATTAATTTATATATGACTGATTTCTAAAGTTAAAAAATTTTGAGGTAACATTTATTGTATAATAATTTCACATCACAAAAGAAAGGATTAGTCATTAAAGATTTTTCACGTAGCTCTGTCCAGTTATCCTTCCTTCCTGTATAACCTGATAGCATAAGAAAATATGTATATTGGCCGGAGAGATAGCATGTAGGTAAGGTGTTTGTCTTGAATGAAGAAGGATGGTAGCTCGAATCCTGGAATCCCATATGGTCCCTGAACCTGGCAGGAGCGATTTCTGAGCATAGAGCCAGGAGTAACCCCTGAGTGCTGCCAGGTATGACCCAAGAAAAAAAGAAACAAAAAAATATGTAAGCCCATACACTGACTTCTCTTGTTTAAGCTACAAGAATGAAGAAAACAGAAAGCATTTTGTTTGTTTTGGGTTCATTTTTTATGCAGTGGTTATAGACTTCAAAATTGAGATTTGGTAACTCATTTTAGAAAGAAACTAAATCATGTGATTGAAAAAATGTGCCACTAGGGCATAAAAATAATAGAATAAATGAGTCAGAGAATTTTGGTAACATGGTGAACACTGTTTTTCAAATTTGTACAGGGATAGTGAGAAAGTAATGCAACAAGAAAAAAAATACCACAGTTCAGCATAGAATACGCACCAGGTTTCAATAGCTTCTAAAGCAAATCTGAAATTCTGCTTATAAATTGATAAAGACAGGTATTTAGAAGTGCAAACTGAGAAAACTCATAGGAGCCTTAACAAAGATGTCTGGAGTGCAATGTTGAGGTAGATTGTAGAACTGTGCCTTGTCAGGTCTCCTGAGGTAGTCCTCATCTAGTGCGTGGGCTTAGTTACCTCTCAAAATAGAGCATTAAACTTTGCTGTTGACTGAGTTGTTGCTTAATTAGGTCCAATTGATTTTGCAATTTTATTTGTGCCAACTTTTCTCATGCTTGCCAATAACTAATTGCACTGTTCCCTTGTTTTGTTTTTAACACCTGCAATCAGTTTTTTTAAAGGTTTCATTTTATTTATTTATTTATTTTGGTTTGGGGGCCATACACTGCAACTCTCAGGGGTTACTTCTGGTTCTGCACTCAGAAACCACCGCTGGCAGGCTTGGGGGACTATATGGGATGCCGGGTTCATCCTGGGTCGTCAACATGCAAGGCAAAGGCCCTACCACTGTGCTATTAATCCTGCCCCTGGAATCTGGTTTTGTATATGAAAGTCACTTTTCCAAGTTTCATGGAATCTTAAAGTTCCAGGGGTCCTCAAACTTTTTAAACAGGGGGCCAGTTCACTGTCCCTCAGATCGTTGGAGTCCGACTATAGTAAAAACAAAAACTACGAACGAATTTCTATGCACACTGCATATATCTTATTTTGAAGTGAAGAAACAAAATGGGAACAAATACAGTATGTGACCCACGGGCCGTAGTTTGAGGACCACTGTGACTTAAACCTTTATCAATGGTTCTTCTTAGTATGCCTCCAAAATATATGGTACATGCCTTTCAAAATTATTGGTCTCTGGAAAGTAATCAAGTAAACATCATTTCCATTTACTTTTCAGAACTTTAAATGTCAATGGTTTTAGAGTCTGAAAAAGAATTATTAACACATTATATTTCCAAGGAGTGTGCATTCATATGAAAAGATAGGCCTAAAGGGTGAGATGACTAAAGAAATAGTATAGAGCTTAAGGCATACTTGATCTTGGTTTGATGCCTAAAATGACAGGCTGCTGAACTTTATACTGTGTTGCCCTGGAGGCCCTGAACATTGAACCACTGTCCTGAGAATCTCCAAAGGGTCAGGGTTGGGCCTGGGTCACCTGAGGACTGTTTGGGTGCTCCCACCCCACTCCTCAAAAAGGAAAAGATAGCCAGACCTAGATGTCAGTTAGGATTGACATTGTCTTTTCTGTGTGATTAAAGATAAGATCCTAAATTGCCTTGAGTTTGACTTTACTTGTTAAGTGGTGATATTATTATCTACTTCCCTGTGCAATTCTGAAGATTAAATGACCTAGCTCTTGTAAAGTGTCTAGCTGAGTGCCTGGTATGTACTAACTAGGTCCTTGGTGAATAGAAATAATTGCTTTTATTATAGAGTCACTTGAGACTTTTAATAAGGGATCTCTTTTGGATTTGGCTGCAACAGCCTAATTTCACACTAACTTTAAAGAATAATAGTCAGTATCTCATTTGCAGTAGGATTTTGCATACTTTTCTCTGGTATGGTTTAATGCAACTTTATTTTCCAGTGTATATACATGTATACATGACCAGCTTCAGACAGGTTTTAAAGGCAGGCCATAGACATTTCAGATAGTATCTTACTACTTCAGTAGTAAGATTTCCAACTTGTCAAGTGTCTGATAGTTCTCCAAAAAGAAGCCACAATAAAGGATATGCAGCTAAGCTAGTAGGCACATATTATTTTTTCCCTTTTATTACTAATCGCAAAAATATTTGCCACTGATGGAAAGCAGAATGGAAAGCATGTCAGTTAGAGTTGATGAGAGTAAGGATCAGGGTTGTATTTGAGAGAGTAAGAAAAAGAAATTCACCTAAGTTGTTTTCTGGTTGATATAAGTTAGTATATGGCAAGGCAAGACTCAAAACTGATCTCTGATATAAAAGTCTATTATAATATATAGTCCAGATACCTATGGAGCTGTCCATTCCTTTTACATTTAAGTATGAAAAATGTGTGCATTATGCATGAAAATAAAAATGGGAGTTTGAAGGGACCAGAGAGATAACACAGCAGGTAGGGCACTTGCCTAACGATCAGCCAACCCAGGTTCAACACCTAGCAACCCAATATGATACCTGTAGAGCCAAGAGTAACCATTAGACTTCATTGAATGTGGCTCCCTACCCCCTCCAAAACCCCCAAAACCCCAGTAAAATAAGGGTGCAAAAAGAAGAGAACAGATTTTTTTATTCACAGAAAAAAGAAATATTAATAAAACTATGATTTCCTTCCCTCATAAATGAAAACTCAAAATGAGACTTGCAAAGAGGGCCATATATGTGTAGCTTATTTTATAAGATGGGTCAAGTACTGTTTACAAATTTGCCTGAAAAGCTTCAGCATTTAAAGAATAGTCTTAAATGAAAACTGATCTCCCACCTTCCTAATATTTCAATTCTGATACTGGTAATTGTGCCTCCTGCCAAGATTATTATCCAACTATATAAGCATCTATTTTAACAAAAAAGGATTGGGATGTTTACATATAATATATCAATGTAGGTAACTATGTCTTTTGACATATTAGTGATTTTTTAAATAATAATAATTTAATAATAACTGGGACAAAGTGGTAGCACAGTGGTAGGACATTTGTCTTGCATGTGGCTGACCCAGGACAGAATCAGGTTTGATCTCTGGCATCCCAGATGGTCTCTCAAGCCAAGAGTGTTTTCTAAATGCAGAGACACCTTGAGCACCACTCAGTGTGTCCCCAAAAGTAAACCAAACAACAACAACAAAAAACCCTAATAACTCACTATGATTTCTTTGAAAAGCCCTTTGCTAAAAGTATCTTTTACTTTATAACCTGTATTTCTTCAGGCTTATGACTGTGCACAGTGACCTAAGGGAATTAGAAAGTTCTCTTTGCCAGTTTACCAGTAACTGCTGTGTGTTATTGACATCAAAACCCTTACACTCTTGAGCTGCAGAAACTTATTTTATGTTTAGTTTCAAAAACTCAGAACTTAGGGGCCCGGGAGATAGCATGGAGGTAAGGCGTTTGCCCTTCATGCAAAAGGTCATCGAATCCCGGTGCCCCATATGGTCCCCCGTGTCTGCCAGGAGCAATTTCTGAGCATGGAGTCAGGAGTAAACCCTGAGCACTGTCGGGTGTGACCCAAAAACCAAAAAAAAAAAAAAAAAAAAAAAAAAAAAAAAAAAAAAAAAAAAAAAACTCAGAACTTAGCACAGAGGGGAGGGTTCAATAAATATTTATTGTCAAGATGAATGATCTGATGAAAAATGAGAAGGTGCATAGAATCATCTAGTAACTTAAAATATTAATATATACATAAAACCAATATATATATTGGTTTTGGGGCCTATATATACATAAAACCAATATATATACATATATATGTATATATATATATACATATATATGTATATATATATTGGTTTTTGGGTCACACCTGGTGATGCTCAGTGGTCATGCCTGGTATGCATCAGAAATTACTCCTTGCTTGGGAGACCATATGGGATGCTGGGGGATCAAACCGTGATCTATCTTGGATCAGCCGCATGCAAGGCAAATGTAAAACCACTACACCACCGCTCTGGTTCAAAAATATTAATATTTTTAAAACATATTTAATATGTATTTACCTTTCCTTCTCTATTATTGTTTTGATAATCTCACAAACCCTTGTCATTAGCAAGGGTTGCATTATTTACATAGTTGTACACATTGATTGAGTTGTACCAGAGATGGCCCACTTGTGGTATCAGAAGCCAAGAGCTTCTGAGATCACATTTAGGCATGTAGGGTGATGCGTGAGATTCAAATCACAGCTTCAAAGACCTTAGACTTGCAAGACAAATGGTTTTTTGATTATGAGCTATTCCTGATGCCCACAATAATTTAATTTTTTTGTTTTTCTGCTATGGCCAATTAATTGCCGCTGAATTGTTTTCCATTTGTGATAAGTAACATGAGTAAACTTTATTTTTTTTTTTTGTTTTTGAATCCATTTTGCTAAGTTAGAGTGTATTAGATTCACTAACTTTCTATAAGGCTTTATTTCCACTTTCAGAAGTGTATTTTTTACTTTTCCTTCTATGTGTAAAATATTATATATAGGGAATTAATGTATATATTGTTTATATATGCGTGTATATACATATTCATTCAACTTACCCTGAATACTCTCACTTTAGATCCAATAGTATTTTGTGTATTAACATATATGGAAGAGTCTTGTATTTCTAGTCACAAGAAGTAAACATTCCGTGTTGACTCTATAACCTTGTCCTTTGCATTTTCATGAACTGCCACATTCAAACTAGGCCTGTTTAATTCTTCAGTTAACAATTGAGACATTGTGATTTTCCAAAGGACATTCAACCATCAAGGCATCAGCTTTTTAAAGTTCAAGAGAGTTAGACAAAAAAAAAAGAAAGACCCTCTTATTCTTTAAAGAAAGTGATGTGTAATCACAGACATGAGACATCTCACAGATAACTATTATTTTCACCAGGAACTGGGAAAATCTTATATACATCTATTTTAATTTTTTAAGTAGTTCTATTTTTTACTTGTACTCGTAGAAAAAATGGTTATTTGGATTAATTTTTTTTCAATTTATCCTTAAGCTATGTCAAAGATGGCCTCAATTCTAAAAGAAAGGAATTGATATTGGTATCAGTTTAAGTAGCTGGATGGCTCACTCACTTGAAAAGGTTTATCTCTCAGGCCCACATTCCCAGTAATTCTTTGTTTTTTGGGGGGGGGTCATACCCAGCAGCGCTCAGGGTTTACTCCTGACTGTACACTCAGAAATCGCACCTGGCAGGCTCAGGGGACCATATGGGATGCCGGGATTCGAATCACCGTCCTTCTGCATGCAAGGCAAATACCTTATCTCGATGCTATCTCTCTGGCCTTGTTCCCAGTAATTCTTGACTGGGTTTGATAAAACTGTCCATTTTATCTTCTCTTGCAGAGTGGAGATTTCTTTTTTCCATTGATAACAAAGAAGGAAGGGATCTATTGGGATCTGAGTCTTCCAGAAATAGCATCTTGGGTTTGTCTTTTAAGAACATAGAATTGAGTGACTGGAGAATTATTATTTCAGGGGTTAATGTGCTCTGCATGTGATAGACGCTAGTTTTTTTTACCTATCCCTGGCCTCATATGGTTTCCAGCACTACTTGATGTGGCCCTGGAGGTCCTCCATGCACACCCCGAGTGTCAGGCACAGCCTAGCACTGCTGGACCCAAACAACACCACATTCTTAGCTAAACATAATGCTCCCTGGTCGACTGAAAATTGCTAGCAGTGGCTTCTGAACCCCTTGAGAGTAGCCTAGAGTCCTTAAGAGTGCGCGCGTGCGTGTGTGTGTGTGTGTGTGTGTGTGTGTGTGTGTACTATATGTTATTTATATGTTATAAATGTATATGTTAAAACATTATGTTATAAATATGTTATTTACATATATGCTTATATATATACATGTGTGTATATACACTCATTCAATTTCCCCTGAATACTTTAGATCCAATAGTATTTTGTGTCTTAGCATATATGGAAGGATCTTGCTTTTTATTATTATATATAGTACAGATTATATATAATACTCTTGAGTCTATCTTTGTCATCTTTTTATGGGCTTATTTTTCCTAAAACATAGGGTACCACCAGCCTTTTAAAAAATTATTTTTTACAAACAAATTCCATCATGTTTTGCACTTCCACCTTGTCACTAATCTCCCACCCCCCAGGTTGCCTTAATTCTGCTGTCAATTGGTTTAATTTTTAATTTTGTCCATAGTTTTATATCTTACACATAAATGAGGCCATCTGATATTTGTCTCTTTCCTTTTATTTGTTTTGTTTTGATATTAAAAATATCCAAATGGCCCTTGGCAGAAATTATGTTACCAATCCCAACTTTAGACCTTTGACAACTAGCTGAGAATTAGAGTTCCAAATAAATGTTTGTCTTGTACTCTTCTATATTAATAGCAAGAGCCATGGTTTGCCTTGAAAATAGTATAGTGAGCTCTGCTCCCTGGAAGCACTCCACAGACTTCATAGACTTTCACAGATTATGGAAACCAAACTGTTTTTCAGACAAGGTTTTCATTCTTCTTTCAATATCTCTGATTCCTATTTTCATTTCTTGGCTGTCTGCTTAATGCGTTTGAAAGAGTGTTTAACCATCAATATAATCACCCCAAAGTGCAATCATAGTTATAATATGAAACACACAAACAGTCATCATTTACTATGGGCCAGTTCTGTGTCAGGCACCATGATGGATTTTTGTATCTTTGTAGATACTATTATTTGATTCCACAATTGGAAGAATTAATTTCAAAAAGTCATTTTAAAGTTGAGAAAGTAGTGACTGAGTTTGAAGTGACTTGCCTACATTCTTGTGTTTATTAAGTGAAAAAAGCAGTTTGTGGGTCTAGATTCTTTTGGTTGAAAGGCTATACACAATCAACCTGTAATTTATTATTTTGCATACATTTTGGCTTTTTAAAAGACACAGGGGCCCAGTACGTTGGATTCCATTCTTGGGGTAAACTCCCTGTTTCCCAAGTTTGAACTTTTTCTAGTCTTTAGATCTTTTTTTATTGACTCCAGTTTCTACATCTATCAATAGGAAAACCAACATTTTTTTCTCCTAATTTTTGTCCTAATTCCCTAATTGTATCATAATAGTGCATTTGGTGGGGGTAGAGAGTAGGAGATCACATCAGGTGTTTGGAGCCTAGTGTCTGGGGTCCTGTGTATTTCTAGATATCTGATCTGGCCTTCTGCACAGAAACTATGTGCCCCAACCCTTTGAGTTATTCCTCAAGCTAAACAATACGTTTTCTGACAACCTGATTATAAATTTTATCTTGATGTGGAGAAAGTAGCACGCAAATGATTGAAAACAATGAGAAATAATGGAAAAGATGAAGCACACAGTTTGCATGAGGCCTGGAGTTCAGTCTCCAGCTCTGCCCATGCATGCCCAGAACCAGGAATCCCAATCACTGCCACTTATGTTTTGTGGGATCTCCAGCACCTCAAGCATGCCAAGACTAAACTTCCAGGTTCACATTTCCCAGCCAAATATCACCAGGAGTTGCTGCCAGCCCTTAAGAACTGCTGAGAAGACCTTCTCAAAAACACAGCTGAAATAAGTGAAACTTTTAAATAAGAATCTAAAAATATGAAGTAAGAGCATAAAACCATGCAGAGAATTGAGAGGTACAAATAACACAGATATGTCCTAATAATGTGAAAAGTAAAAATCATTTTAAAATCATATTAGTCGTCAATTTAGAAAATATCTCTGAGTTACATACAATGGACTAAAGATCTTAAATTCCAGAGTGCAGATTTTGAGGTTCAGTGTGGTTGCATTAAAATGCAAGATCTAGCAGTCCCTAGCTTTGTCAAGTTAATTTTTCTGTCTTCCAATTTCCTTCCAAATCTGATGCTCAGTCTCCTTAAAATGGCAAATAATATTTGTAGCAATAACTATTAGATGAGTCCTATTACTAATACATTCATGAAAGTTGACCTGACATTAAGTGTTAGTGTGAACCTTATGTTTGAATTGCTTTCAGAAATTACATAAGCATCATTTTTCTTAGAAGCCATTTCTAGCCTGCACATGCTTTTTAAGAAAAAGTGGTTGAGGGGAGCCGGAGAGGTGGTGCTAGAGGTAAGGCGTCTGCCTTGCAAGTGCTAGCCAAGGAAGGACCGCGGTTCGATCCCCGGCGTCCCATATGGTCCCCCAAGCCAGGGGCGATTTTTGAGCGCTTAAACAGGAGTAACCTCTGAGCATCAAACGGGTGTGACCCAAAAAACCAAAAAAAAAAAAAAAAGTGGTTGAGCTGACCTGATATGATAGTTCTTAGTGTGTGTGAAGTCTAACACTTATTTGTATTCTGTGTATTGTTTTTCCTATATACAAAAATCATTTATACTTTAACTTCATATTAGATGTGCTGATGCACACATTTTAAAGTTTATATATATGCCCATATGGTACAATATACTCTTAAAAATATATGCTAGATTTACATAAAATAAAGCTTTATTTTTTTCTTGGTGCCAGGTGATCAAGGGGATCATGGGTATTAGGCATGTGCTCTACCACTGAGCACATCTCTGCCCCTTTTGAGCATCTTTGAGGCAATCTGAATAGCTTAATTTCTATTGTTCATTGGGGCCTGTCACTGCTGATAGGGAATCAATTCAGGTCTTAATGTTGCTCTGAGCTCTCTCTCCTTTACACTCTGAAACTTACTGGTCCTACAACACTACTGTGCATATTCTTTTTCTCCTTATGCTTTATTTTTGTTTGGGAACACAACTGCCAGTGCACTAAACACACTCCTGGCTCTGTGCTAAAAGATGGTAGACTTGAAGGACCATCTAGGGACTAAATCTGGACCAGCTGGGTGCATGGCAAACTTCCTGCAAGGCAAACTTCCTGTCTGCTATACTCTCTCTATCTCTTCTCTTACTTTTGGAGACTTTTAACCTTTAGTTATCTTTATCCAGGGAAAAAGGCATCTCTGAATCTCCTGATTTTACTTTTGGCTCTGCCATCATTTGTAAGTTTAATGTTTGTATGGTCTCAGCCAGGTATGGGGATCTCTTTTGTAATAGAGTAAAATTAAATAGGAACAAAAACAGGTGGCTCTTTGGAATTATAAACTACCAAGTTGTATTTTTAAGGAAAATGTTAAGTGAGTACTTTAAAACAGAACCTAAAAGTATTTTCCTGGGCCAGCAAAATAGTATAGTGGGTAAAAGCACTTGCCTTAACAGTTTAACTAAGTTCAATTCTCAGAACCCCATGTGGTCCTCTGAGAGTTCTAGGAGTAATCTATGAGCAAAAAGCCATGAGAACTGCCATATATGGTCCCTTCTTAATAGAGTTTCATTTTATAATTGGTGGGAAACCTATTAGAGGTGCTCTCCAGAATTCCATTTCCAGAATTCCATCTGAATTTGCTCATTTGTTTGATCAAGTGATAGTGGGATTTTCCTTTACGTTGATCCCGGTGGTACAGAATCCCATATTGCCTGTGATGCTACTCTCCTTATAAAGAAAATCAGCACACATTATACTTGTTCCAACACACAAAACAAGTACAAGATGAAAGGTTTGAAACGTTGCTTACCTGTTCCTAATGTTTGTTTTTTCAGATTTGCTTAAAACTGTAGAGGAAATTCTTCCAAACATCCCAGAAGGAATCAGTGTTTGGGCAATGAAAGACTCAGTCCCACAAGGCATAATTTCACTCAAAGAAAAACTGAACACAGCATCTGACAAGCCTATACCACGGAGTCGCCTCTTAACTGCAGACCTCAAATCAACTTGCCTGTACATCTTTACCTCAGGAACAACAGGTGCTATCCATTGTCTCTTACCATTTAAAAGCAAAGAAATGAGGTTGCAAAGCAATAACCTCGGACCAACTTCTGCCATGTGTGGTCCTCAAACAACTAAAAAGCAGGCATCCTTTATTTCTCTGAATTTAGAATTCTCAAGCTTGGATGAAAGAGTTAATTGCTTTACTCTTAACTTGGCAGCTCGTGTATTCACTTAGCCATTGTCAAAGTTGTTTGAATTATGGCACTACAAAGGGCACTTGAGTGTTGGTAGACTTTGGGAATAACGGAAACAGTGAAATATGTCTGATCTCTTTGGTGAAATTTTTGTTAGTGACCTCTGTCCTTTAGATACTAGACAATGAATATATTAAATGCTTATTATTCTTTGGTACTTAAAAACTTATTATTTAAATTTGAAAATGTTCTCTATCTTCTTGTGTAAAGTATTGAATCCTGAACACAATACGTCTATAGGTGCAAACTTGATTTTTCTTAGGGTGATTGGAATTTGTGTCAATCAGAAGTTCTGAAGGCAGTATTAACTTGGGAGAAAACACAATCTAGAATCAAGTAAATAATGTGTCCTTTTCAGAGGTTCCCAAGTCTATTTGGTATACTGTCCTCTTTCCAGGAAAAGTCACTCAGTATCTCCCTAGAAAATCTATATTCTTTAACCAAATAGAAAAACACCACCAGCAGCAGCTTTACCCAAGGCCACTGCTGTATACCCTGTATCATTTCTGCATCATCCCAAAGGGGGGGGCATATTAGGAAACCATTTTTGCATAAGCAACAATAATGAACAAATGGTAAAATTGCTCAAAAATCTTAATAATTGTTTTAAATTGATTCTTATTTTTGAAAAATGGAATGGTATTTACAATAGGCTAAATTATCATGTGTAACTAATATCAAGATGATAGATAGGCATGAAAAGAGATAAATTGTACATATTAAATTATTTCTGCTGATTTCTTATGTACCCTAATATTGTAAGTCGAGTTACTATTCACTGAGTCAATAGATTTTTGCTACTTTTTTCTCCTTTTTTCCTTTTGATTATTTTACTATTTGGATCCTAGTAATGTCTCTTTAAAACTGGGATTAGAATGCAATCTTGACCATGCTTTGAAAAATTACCTGGAAAATACTACTATGTCAGCAGATTATCAGCATAAATTCATTGTGGTATTTGACTCTCTCAGAGAGTATATGGTTTTTAAATTGACAGGCTTCAAAACATTCCTGTGAAAGGTACCCTTTTCACCCCAAAGAACAGGCCAAAGCATACTATGAACAGCTTTTGTTGCTCACAATAAAAATCAGAATATTCTACATCTGCACAACAGACTAAAAGCAAACTCATTACCAGATTTTTTCCCCAAATGTTACTATTTTGTATTGGTTTTGTGTATCATAGAGATAAACAAATTTAAAAGCTAAAAAAAATTAGAGAAATGTTTCATGCTCATGTCCCTATTTTCCATCCCAAATCAACAATATTCAGTAATTTTAGAGCTTTCTTTGTGCAATCTTCTCTATATCTCTAAATACAGTGGGTTCTCTTACTAAATGCTTAATTAATACTGGACCTAGAGGAAAATTTCCCCAAACCTCACCCTCCTCAGGCTTCTGAAGCAAACAAATCAACATCACATAGATTAGTAGACTACAAAGAACAAATTCAACAACACACCTAAGGAAATTTTATGTGACTGTCAATTCCTTTTTTTTTTGATTGAATCATCTTTTTATTTTTGATCAAAGTGGATTACATATCTTCTATAGTAATATTTTAGGTACATATTAACATTGAATCAGGGGAATTCCTACCACCAAGATTGACCTCCCTCCCCCCATTCCCAGCATGCATCCAATACCCCCATTCTTTACCCCTCCCCCAGCTACTAGTATAAGTGATCCCCTGTGTATCTAGCTTGTTGTAGATTGGGTATCAATTCTATTGTTGTTGGCTTTGGATTTGGTGTTCAAGTCTGATAATTTTTATTACTATTTAATGATAATACAGTTATTTGGGCTTGGTACCCTCTGTTATTTCCCTCTCAATTTGAGGGCAGAGCAAGATGGTTCCAGTTATGTGGTTCTATTTGAAAAAAAAAAAAAAAAAGAAATAGAATAGGGTAACAATGCCACAGGTCAAAAGTGAGCAGAGTCCTTCTAATGTCCTACTCTGAGTAAGACTGTAGCCTGGTTGATTATTTAAGGCATAAATTGTTTGGTTATGACAGATCACATGATATATTATTAAACCAGGGCAAGCATGTTAGAATAGAATTTGGATTTAGTTTGAAAGAATAAACAGAGAAATGTCTAAATGAGTTATATTTCGGATATATATTGGAAGCAAGAAGGAGCAGCTAGACTCAATTGTCTATTGGAACAACCTATCAAAGAAGTTAAAAAATGATAGTTCAATATTCAGTGACAAGGGCAACTGGGAAGAAATAGGGAATTGGATTGGGCCAGGGGATGTTGAAAAAGAAAAGCATGTGCTAGGGAGTAAGAATTTTACTAACAGAAATTTGAAACCTAGATGTAGGAGTGTGTTTTAATGTCAGGCTCTAGTCTTTGATGAGCAGGCAAATGAGGATTTACTCTAGATTGGGAAAAGAATGATCAGGATGGAATTTCTAGAATTTACAAATGATTTTAAATCATGTGAATCAACAGGTGTGCAGAGCCCCTGATGTTAGTTATCTGCCCTTTAATGAATGACCAATGGAATTCTTCCCATATATTGGGAAGAGTAAAAGGCCAGTCAGAACTCTGCCCTTCAGTCTTCATTCTGATTCCTACCTCTGGCTTCTCTATCTACACTTATCTACAAGACATCTCATGGCACTTTGCACCACAGCTTTTTTGGGGGGAAGGCAGATAACACAACTGATGATACTCAGGAATTACTCCTGGATCTGCACTCAGGAATGGGATTCCAGGGATCAAACCCAGGCTGGCCCTGCGCAGGGCAAGCACCCTTTCCACTAACTGTATTATTGGTCTGGCACCATGCACCATTATCTTCTGATGAAGCAAAATCTTTTTATTGATTATGTATACTTGGAATGAAGTATTTCTCTGCATAAAGATACTATAAAATATATAATGAATTGATAGACAATACCATAATATAATTTACCGCTAACCTATCAAATTAATTCAAGATGATACTTCTTATTGTGAAAGCTCATATTCTTTACTAATGAATATAAGTTGAAATAAAATTACAGAAGGTCAGCCATAATATGCCAACTTTATGTTCATTGTGTATTAACTAGATAGATGATAGATTTATTATACTGATGTTATACAGAATATTCTATTAATGTGGAACATATTTAGTCAAATGTACCATGTAACAAAAAGAGTAGGCAAAACCATTGTTTCCTTTCATTGTCACTTTTGCTTATGGGCTATACACCCAGTGGTGATCAGGGGTTGCTACCAATTATCTTAGTGCCTTGGTCACATCTAACAATGCTTGGGCTGCCAAGTAATGCTATGGAAGGTTGAACTAGAACCTCTTGCATGCAACTTGGCATGGTAGCATAAAAAGCAAATTTCCTACCTGCAGTGCTATCACCCTGGCCCCTTAAAGTAGACATTTTAATCTAATTTTTAATTTACATTTTTAGATTTTGATCAATTTTGACATTCTTTTTTTTTTTTTTGGTTTTTCGGGCCACACCCATTTGATGCTCAGGGGTTACTCCTCACTAAGTGCTCAGAAATTGCCCCTGGCTTGGGGTGACTATAAGGGACGCTGGGGAATCCAACCACTGTCTTTCCTTGGTTAGCACTTGCAAGGCAGACACCTTACCTCTAGCACCACCTCACCGGCCACCAATTTTGACATTCTTACATTAAAAATGATCCTTCAAAGCTTATACTAACTCAAATTCTTTGTGATTTTAGAACTGTGATCATTTGCTGTATCTAAGATTTTAGAAATTAATTATAAAAGTAATTAAAGTTTGTGTACCCTCCTTTTTAAAGACTTGTTTTTAAAAGATGGAATTTGAAGAGGCCGTCTGAATGGCTTTCTTGGCAATAGACATTTCCACGCATTTTATTTCTATACTTACTGTAGTTAATGAAAGCACCATAGCCTTGCTTTCTATTGTATTTTTTTTTTCTTTTCTTCTAGGTCTACCAAAAGCAGCTATAGTTCCTCAGCTGCAGATGTTAAAAGGCTCTTGCTGCTTGTGGGCTCAAGATTGCTCTTCTGATGACATCATTTATATAACCCTGCCTTTGTATCATGGTGCAGGTTCTATTGTGGGAATTGCTGGATGCCTTAAATTAGGTAAGATTTGGTTTGTGTATGCTGTGCTTTGGGGTTTGGATTTTTGGTGGGTGTGTGTGTGTGTAAAAGGGACACCACAGTCAAGAGGGCTGTGGGCTGGCTTCTGGTTCTGCTTTAGGGATTACTCCTGTGGTGCTTAAAGAACCATATGGGATGCCTGCAATCAAATCAGATCTGGCTAAATGCAGAGCAAGAGTCTTACTCACGATCTCTCTGGTTATGTTTGAAACTATAGCTGTACACAGAATTCAGGTTAATTGTGTATGTATGTTTGATTAAAATATTTTCTCTCTATCTTTTTTTTTTTTGGTTTTTGGGCCACGCCCAGTGACACTCAGGGGTTACTCCTGGCTATGCTCTCAGAAGTTGCTCCTGGCTTGGGGAACCATATGGGAAACTGGGGGATCAAACCACGGTCAGTCCTGGGCTAGCACAAGCAAGGCAGGCACGTTACCTCCAGCGCCACTGCCCGGCCCCTGATTAAAATATTTTCTTAAAGAACACAGTTTAATGACCTGCACAGTGTATTTCTGAAGAGCAGTATATAAAGAACAGTGCTCTGGGAGTTTGTCCCTAAGGTGGGATTTGACTAGATATTGTCTGCACTTTCCGCTATATAATTTTTTAAGTGCTTCCCTGACTTCTCTTCCTGAGTCAGTATAGAATAACTAACTACTAGTGGCTTAAATAAACCCAGGCCAGTTGTGAGCAAAGCAAGTTCCCCTTTGCTATACCATCTCTCTGACTGTCAGTAAAATTTTTTGTTTGGTGTTCTTTCACTCAATATATCTTGCTCTAACACTCAAGATATTGAGGCTAGTCAGGAGAGATGAAATCATGAAATTTTCCTATACATGGTTGTACATGGAATCTATTATGCTGAGTGAAATAAGCCAAAGGAGGGGAAGAGAGAGAGAGAGAGAGAGAGAGAGAGAGAGAGAGACTCACAATAGTTTCACTCATCTATGAGTTTTAAGAAAAATAAAATACATTTTAAATAATTCCCAGGAATAGAAAAGAGGAGGGCTGGAAGATCCAGTTCACAACATAATGATCACCACAAAGAGTAATGAGTGCAGTTAGAGAAATAACTACATTGAGAACTATCATAACAATGTGAATGAATGAGGGAAGTAGAAAGTCTGTCTAGAGTACAGGTGAGGGTGGGGTGGGGAGGAGGGAGATTTGGGACATTGGTGATGGGAATGTGGCACTGATGAAAGGGGGTGCTCTTTACATGACTGAAACCCAAGTACAATCATATTTGTAATCAAGGTGTTTAGATAAAGATGTTAATTTAAAAAGATATTGAGACTACTATATAGTTTTTAAAAATAAATAGTATGTGCATATTCAAGGTCACATTAAATAAGCATTATGTATTTTGTGAGGAAGGATGGATGGCCCTTTTCTGTTGTGCACTGCTACTTCTTCTTTCATCCCATGTTGCAGAGACCATATTTGCAATGGAAATAATATATTTCCATATGAATAATACTTTTTTGTTTGGGTTTTTGGTTTGGGGCCACACCCAGATGCTCTCAGGAGTTACTCCTGGTTTTGTGCTCAGAAATCTCTACTAGCAGGATTGGCAGATCATATGGGATACCGGGAACTGAATCTGGGTCCTTCTTGGTCAGCCACATATAAGGCAGATGCCCTACCACTGTGCTATCTCTCCGGCCCCATATGAATATTTTTTAAAGATTTTGCAAGTTTTTTTGGACTGTAAGTTTGATGTTTTCAAATGAACTTGAGATAAATGGGCAATACATTTAAAAAAAAACTCAGAAATTGGAGCTGGAGAGATAGCACAGCGGTGTTTGCCTTGCAAGCAGCCGATCCAGGACCTAAGGTGGTTGGTTCGAATCCGAGCATCCCATATGGTCTCCCATACCAGCCAGGAGCTATTTCTAAGCAGATAGCCAGGAGTAACCACTGAGCGCCGCCACCGGGTGTGGCTCAAAAGAAAAAAAAATTGAACAAAAGTAGTCCAAAGCAATATAATTTTGTTTTATGCTAATTCTGTCCTTGGAAGTTTCTTTTTTTCCTTCCTGAGTACCTCTTTGACATTTTTCTCACAGGTGCTACTTGTGTGTTAAAGAAGAAGTTTTCAGCAAGCCAATTTTGGAATGATTGCAGAAAATATAATGTGACTGTATTTCAGTATATTGGAGAACTCTGTCGCTACCTTTGCAAACAACCTAAGGTAAATATGAGTAATTGTTATTAGAAAGAAAAAGTAGTTTCAGATAGAAGTAATGCTTTTGGGTTTTTTTTCTTCAAGCTTGTGTTCTTTCTTGGACACATCTTTCTCTCCTTGGCTTTTTTTATTCTGGAGAAGCCCATGTTCTCTCCTAACCATGTGACTTTCTCTCTCTCTCTCTCTCTCTCTCTCTCTCTCTCTCTCTCTCTCTTCTCTATAAAAATCTTTTACATAACTATAAAATATTTTAAAAATTAATATTTGTGTGTATTTCACTTTCTGTAGAACTTAAAAGTATGTATGACTTTCACATACTTCTCTCCAATCTCACATCTGTAATTAGACAGGAAGAAGAGTTGCAGCAGCTGATATCAGTTGCTTTGTTTGCTTTACTGCACCTCAGAAGTTATTTTCTTTTTACTGGCCTCATTTATATTCTGAAGTTGCTTATTTTCTCATTCTTATTTTCTAAAAACTCCTGGAGCTCTGAGAAAAAATTTTATCCAAATTAAATCAACTCTTTACAGAAAGGAAGCATAATAATGCAGAGTGGGAGCAAACTCCTGACCTACATTTGGCCTTGGAAGTACCTTGAAAATGCCATTTTCAGATAAAGGGTCCTCATATATCAGTATTGTTGGCACAGCACTCTCTGAAGCTATAGGGTAGTAGGTTGGAAATCTGCTTTGTACTCTCTCACTGATGTATGAACACTGAATTCCTCTTGTAATTAACCTCAGCACAGCTGATCCCACTCTATTGGTACTGAAACATAACTTTTCTACAGATAGAAGATTGCTCAGGAAATATCACACAGGAAAGAACATAAAACTCAATTATTTTGTTTGCAAAATGTTTTTACTCATTTATAATTTGGAATTTCAAAAGAGCCTTCCTTAGGTTCCTCCTTGTGGCAGAATTCATGCTGTTGTTATTGGGATTTGTCCACAGCCATAAATCCCCTTGCCTCACCATAAGAAAGTCTCTTTTTATTTCTATTTTTTAAAAATACTATTTTATCATAGTTAATGTAACATGGTTACAATCATGTTCGTCCACCACTTTAATACTTCTATCCCATTGCTTGGTGCTCTGAGTTTTATAATCAAGGGTTTCAATGCTCTAAAGTGTTTTTCTTGGGGTGGATTGCTAGTATCAAGGTTGGAGTCTGACCTTAAAAGCCCCAAAGAAACAGTAATAATGCCAGAAACTTACTGTTTCCTCTTCTCTTATTCCTTTGTATTGTATTCTTTGACAATGCAATGATCTAAACTGGGATACCAAAAGAAATTATTGCCATCTGGTAACATAGAAGCCACATTCAATAAAAGGCATACTGGGTTCTACATTTTACTTTTTCATGACCTTGCTAAAACAGGTTTCCAACCATTCCTAATATTCTCTGGGAGCAGCACTTGCATTGGAAAGCTGATTTAGTCATTTCTGAAGTTTTGCTGTTGTAAAGCTACAATTAGTTTCTTCATATATTTTAGTCTGTATGGGTTTCACTAAAGTGAAGTCAGTGGAATGATGCTGAATACCTTTTGTATTTTTATGACATATTCCTATATTGCTGTTCAAAGTGATTGTTATGATTTAAAATCTCATCAAGCTTTATGGGAATATGCTTATTTGAGCCATCTGATATAGGGCTAATATCCAAGATATACAAGGCACTGGTAAAGTTTAGCAAGAAAAAACATATATAACTCCATCTAAATATGGGTCAAAGTGAACAGACATTTCCTCAAAGAAGAAATACAGATGGTAAAAAGACACATGAAAAAAATGCTCCAAATCATTAATCACCTAGGAGATACAAATCAAAACAACAATAAGGCATTATCTCATGCCACATGAACAACTTAAACCAATTGTATTATGAGCAACTTTTTCACCACGATGTTTAATTAAAATAAGTGAGATATGAAGAGGTTAAAATTTGCACAGCTAAATTCTTCTGGTTAAGCTGGGGCTTAGCTGGGCAGCTGTGTGATTCACATGGGGGCAAGATGGTAAGTTAAGTTCTAAGTACAGTTTCCCCACCACAGTTTCTTTAGCCATTTTTCTATTCCTGAGTTTGCAGGTTCTTTCCAGATGTTGGCTATTGTAAATGAATGTAGGAGTGCACAAATCTTTACGAAGCAATGTTTTTGTGCTTTAGGTGTAGGTGACAATAAGAATCTCTGAAAACTCATTTTTCCTGACCGTCTTAGTAATACTTTGCTTGGATGAAGGATGAATGTGTTTTTAAATGGAAAAATATTTAAATCTTGTAGACTAAAAGCAAATATTTTTGTTTCCTAACATGTATTTCTCTTTTGAAATGTCTCTTTTGGGGGTTAGAGCGATAGCATAACAGTTTGAGTTTGATTCCTAGTGTCCCATAGGATCACCGAGCCAGGAGCGATTTCTGAGTGCATAGACAGGAGTAACCTGTGAGTGCTGCCAGATGTGGCCCCAAAGCAAAACAATAAAAGTCCCTTCTGAATATTTTAATCATTTATCTATCATATGCTTTTATCTATCTGAACTTTTATTTTACCTAATGAAGATATTAATGATTTGCTATGTTTACTCCAAGGTTTGTATAATCCTTTGCAGTTTTTAGAAAATATTTTAGAAAAAATAAAGGGGAAATACCATAGCATCAGGATAGTTGAGATAGCTAAAAATTGAGGATAGTATTCCTGATTTTAGTTAGTAAAGATTTTAATTTCTAATCAAATTTCTTTGAAGATAACTTTGTGGTTGCAAAAGCATCTTTAAACATTTACCTGAACATAAACTGAAGAGAAGCAAATAGAACTTTCTTCCATAGTAAATAATAATCATTTAATGCAGAGATGCATCATATTGCCTAATTCCCAAATAGTACAAGCTGTTCTTGAAATTGCAGGTTAGGAAAACATCTTACTCTTTCAAGGAAACAAGAACTGTTTGCCTTCCTTCCCTCTATTATTCGTATACTTTCCCTTGAAGGCCTGGGCATTAGACAAAGCATCAGTCAGAAGAACATAGTGAGCAGGTGGAGTAGTCTGTTCCTCAAAAATTTGTGTGTCTCAAAGGCCATGACTGAAAGTCCTATAGACTTTTACTTAAAATAAATCCTTACATGAAAGAAAACAAAACCACATGTTCACTAAGTCAGTCCAGATCTCTTTTCAATATTTGAGTAAGAATTGAATCCAGAAGATCTCTGCAGGAAGAAATCTGAGTGTTTATGGGGATTTGCATGAAATACCTAGGAGTGCCTTTGGAAGCATTCACTCCCCATCCTCACCCTAATACACCCAATTCCATCCTGTTTTCCTTTTCAAAACTTCAGTTACAAATATTCCTTTGGTTTGGGGTAAGCCTCTATAAATTGCTGGAGCAGAAACTGAGATATATAGTCAGGTAATGTAAGGCACTTGCTTTATGCATGGAACCTGTTTAATCCCTGGCACTGCATATGGTTCCCTGAGCTCTGCCAAAAGTGATCCCTGAGCACAGAACAAGGAATAAGCCTTAAGCACAGCCAGGTGTGACCTAAAGTAAAAAATTTTGAATAATAAAAATAACTTAAATGTAAAACAGAAGGTAGCTGCTAATATCACCAGCAAGAGATTATTCTCACCTAAAACAAGAAAAATAGCTCATCCCTAGCTCCCTCCAGGCAGGCTTTCAGTTTTCCTGCATAACTGTGTCACCATCATACTCATTGCTAATGGATCTGCAGATTCTATTTTTCATATTTTTGAATATTAATGCTGCATTAATTGGTGATAATTTTGGTGGCACCCAGGAACTTTTAGAATCCTCCTGCTATAGATTCATTTTATATCAAACACTCCATCTAGGGGAATTGGCAATTGGCCATTGAACTAAGGGTAGGATCAAATGCCACTCAGTCACTTATTCATTCTAGTAATGTAAATTTGCACATATAGAGACACAAAATATAGACACAGGACCCTCTTTCTCATGGAATTTACATGTTAGTAAATAGAGAAAATGTTAGTAGAGAAAACAAAACAATAGAACCATTGGGAACAATGAAAGAATTCTGAGAAAACAAATTAGAATGAGGTGATGGGGAGGATGGAAGTGAATCAGAGTGAACTCCTATTGGGCAGTCATCTATCAGTGGAAATGAGGAAGCTGCTTTTTGTACTTGGAGAATCAAGGTCCCATGGGCAGGAAAAAATGGTGCTGACCTCATCTTTAGACTTGTTAGTTGGTTTTCGGGGTGTGTGTGTGTGTGTGTGTGTGTGTGTGTGTGTGTGTGTGTTCTCAGAATTGTAGCATGCAGGGCAAATGTCGTACTACTGTGCTATCCCTCTGGCCCCCTTGGTTGGTTTTTTCACCAAATATTCATCAAGGGTGTGTAAAAACATTTACAGACTGGATGAATGTTTTATATTCCCCTTTACTTGTCTAGGTTCTTAGATCTTCATATTTTTTCTCCTATTGAAACATAGATGTTTTAAAACTTTGGTTCTTTCACAATGTTTTCACTTTCTTAACTCCTACCTAATTCTCAATGTTTTTTCACTGTGAAGTTTCTTTCCACTTCACATCTTGTAAAAGGTGTCATTATCAAGACATTAAGCTTTAGAAACTATTCTTTTCACACATAACCTACAAAGGACATTTTCAAACCAATGTGGACTTGTGAAGGTGTTTTCATTTGTTTCACTACCAGTTTCCTTCTCTGCAGCTTTCAAAACAAAGTTCTTTTCAAGGACCTCTTTGTCTTTAATATATTTGGGAATTTTAAATTATTTTTCTTCAAATATTTGTATCATGTGGTTGAGAAAATAACCTACCCTTTAAAATTTTGTTTTTCTTAAACTTAGTAAACTGTATTTTATATAAAAGCACTTAGAAAAGATAGCAGAGTACCAGAAACTTCTTTTCTGCTTCAAAGCTACAAACATATAAATATGAAGGAAGGCAAGAAAAAATGGTTAGCAACCTAAAATCTAGTAAGATCAGTGTTACGGGGCCCGGGAGATAGCATGGAGGTAAGACGTTTGCCTTTCATGCAAAAGGTCATCGGTTCGAATCCCGGTGCCCCATATGGTCCCCCGTGCCTGCCAGGAGCAATTTCTGAGCATGGAGCCAGGAGTAACCCCTGAGCACTGCTGGGTGTGACCCAAAAAACAAACAAAAAAAAATCAGTGCTACTTCTAATATTTAATCATTCATTTTTGGTGGCAGCATATACAAAACATAAAAATAATCATCTTTTTTTATATTGACTTATTTGTTTGTTTGAGACTGTGCTCAGTGATACAGTTTCAGTTTCAAGCTGTCTTATAATGCCACAAACCCCTGTACTCTGATAAATTTCTTATGATTTTTCCTTTACTTTTACCAACTTTGCTGTAAGAATATTGTATATGATGCACATCATGTTCAAAGGGTGTGATTAATGGTTTACCTCACTGGCAAATCTTCTGATACACAGCAAGCTATTTGTAATTAATTTGGGGGAAGTCAATAATTTTTAACTTGTTTGTTTGCTGGTGGGGGGGGCACACCTGATGGTGCTGCGAGCTTACTCCTGGTGGTGCTTAAAAGATCTTATGTGCTGCCACATAAGAACACAGGCTGGCTGCAATTGGGGTGTCTTACTCCTTTGTACTGTCTCTCAGACTCCTATGGAGTCAAGAGCTTCTATAACACAGATTTTCAGCATTACTGTGCCCGACCTCGTGTTATACAGAGGCATCTGTATTTCTCAATCTTTTCTCCAAATGTGGTCCCTGCCATCCTTCTTTCCCCATCACCACAGTCACCACAAGCATTTTCCTGTTCTAGTACATGAAGGCTACTTATCTTGGTGCCTGCATTTGTTATTTTGTATAGGCCCCTAAATTTGCTTTGGCAGCTGCCTAAATTGTTCTTCTATTGAAAGCTGAGTGTCTGTGAAGAAAAGCAACTGTTAAAAATGTATATACCGTATTTTCCAGCGTATGAGACTTTTTAACCCATGAAAAACTTTTGAAAAGTCGTGTGTCATCTTATACGCCAGTATAGCATCCTGAAACTTACTCCAGCTTCAGGATGATGATCCACCCTCCTCTTACCACCACATCCCATCCAGCTGCCAGGTGTCATCACTCAGCCCTCTGCTTGTCCTGATTCATCTTTCAGGGCACACTGAGGAACTGAGTTACCAAGCGCCGTATCTCATCCAGCTGCTGGGTATGTGGCTTTCCAGTGCTCAGTACTCTGTTCAGCTTTTATGGGACACAGAGGAAGCGCTCTGTCTCCCTCTAGTTGTCCTATTAATTACTACACCCCAGCCAGCTGTTCTCGGAGGAGCCTCCTCTCCCTGCTCTCAATGCAGATCACAATGAAAAAAATGATAGTCACTCACTACAAATGACAAGTGTAAAGTGATTGTTGGCACTCCAAAGTCTAGCTTTATTAAACACATACTGTTAATCTTTAAGGATTCTACTCTTCTACTCTTACATTTTTGAATTTCCATTTGGTGTGCATTAAAAGAGAGGTAATCTTATACAGTGAATATAGCCCAAACCCTATATTTTAATAGGAAAAGTAGGGAGGTCATCTTATATGCCCAGTTGTCTTATACTGCAGAAAATATGGTAATTATTTGCTTTGCTTAAGGTATGTTGATTTGAAATAGAAAAGTATAATTTTCTGTATTTTTTAAAGGAGAAATGGTCCTAATTTGAATAGAATTAAAGTGGAAGAAATCATTAATCCTCCAGATTAATCCCCCAGACAGGGCACAGTTAGTTGCCCCATAAGGATATAGTGTATTAAGTGGTGGATTATTTCTGGGCTGAAGGTGAATTTTTGTTTCTTTTGTTTCTTTTCTTGTCAATGGACATTTGTTTTCTGAATAACCTTGATACAAAATTACCTGCATTTAAACAAAGTCCCAGAGGTTCACTTTTCATTGCTATATAAAGAGGTTATTCAGACCCAGATGTTAGGAATTTTCTGAATAGGATTAAGCACTTGTTCTGGAAGAAAGAGACTTTGTTTCTGAGGACATTGATATAAGCCTGTATTGAAGCAGAGAAGAAATAAATCTGTGACCTAAGAGGAGGTAATTGCAGTTCAATCACTGACTCTGCCACCAGTGCTGGAAAATAGTCCCCAAAGAAGGTTCTGGAGAAAGAGCCTTGATTCAAATTGCAATCACTCCTTTACTGGTTTCATAATGTTACTTTAATGTCTCTTGCTTGCAAGCATTCTCCATTGAAATGCAAGACTCTGTGCTCTCTATATTAAATGTTCTGACCAATTCATCAAATAATCTCACATTTTGAATGAAATATTAAGTGAATGGAGTGTACACACATTTAAGCCACAACTCCTAAATTAGAAAATCTATTTGTATTGCTTATTATTAAAGTCGTGGGATAAGACTTGACAAAGTAGAACCTGGATTTGGGGACTAGAGTATTGGCATGGTTGGTGCACACAACAGAGTGGTGTTCTGAGGTTATTCCTGGCAATGCTCAGGAGTGACTTCAGGGGATCAAATGTGATGTCAGGGATCAAACCAGCTTTGTGCAAGAGAATTAACTTAGCCCCTGTACTGATCTGGCCTAAGTGGCACCTTTAAAATCTGCTGCTTGATGATGGGAATGTTGCACTGGTGGAGAGGGGTGTTCTTTTTAAGACTGAAACCCAGGGGCCCAGGAGATAGCATGGAGGTAAGGCGTTTGCCTTTCATGTAAAAGGTCATCGGTTCGAATCCCGGTGCCCCATATGGTCCCCCGTGCCTGCCAGGAGCAATTTCTGAGCATGGAGCCAGGAGTAACCCCTGAGCACTGCTGGGTGTGACCCCCCCCCCAAAAAAGACTGAAACCCAACTACAATCATGTTTGTAATCATGGTGCTTAAATAAAAATATTATTAAACTCTTCAAAAATAAAAATCTGCTTTTCTCCTTTGTTCTGCATTCTCCCTTTTCCCATTCACTTACTCCTTTCTTCAACTCTATCTCTCCTCCTTCTCTCTTTCCCTCTCTCTCTCTCTCTCTCTTCATCCCACAGATTGGATATGACCCTTTCTTATATCCCTGGCACTGTCCTAGGCAATGGGAGACAGTAGAAGACCAACAGATGACAGTCCTTGCCCACATAGTTCTAACCTTTTTGTGATCTCAGATTCTCTTGTCAACTGATCTATAGCCTTGAACCTGACCTTGATTTGAGTGTTCCAATTTTATAATATTGTCATGATTAAAATGCAGATGTGGAGTCCAAATATAGTCATTGGCACTTTACTTCCTCTGATTTGGCTGCTGACATGACTGCCGTAGTCTTCCTGTGTAATCTAGGTTTCTGTATTGCCAGCTTTCTGCACTCTTCACTATTTTAGCATCAGCATATTAATATTTATTATCTGTGTATCACCTCTAGTGTCACTATGAGCAGCTTCTTCTCCTTTGTGTAGCTCTGCGTGGTTCCTTAGATCATGTGTATTTTTTCTTTGTATATGCTCTCTGTAGTATCTGATATCTTTTGATAGTCTTCCTCTCTGTCTTTCCTACTTTCTATCTCTCATGCATAACTTATGACTGCATCTCTTTGTCACATTTTACATTTTAGTCACTAGCATTCTCTCTCTCTTCTGTTCTATGTCTCTCTCTCCCACTCTCTCTCTTCTGTTCTATGTGTCTCTCTCTTCTATAGGTATGTATTTGTTGTACATACATGTACCCTTTGCCAATCTGGAAGATTTTTCTAATTATCCTCCTCTTTAATACTTCTTTTATTCTTTTGTTTGTTTGTTTGTTTTTGGCCACACCCAGTGATGTTCAGGGGTTACTCTTAGCTATGCACTCAGAAATCACTCCTGACTCGGGGAACCATATGGAATGTCAGGATCGAACCCAGGTCTGTCCTGGGTTAGCTGCGTGCAAGGTGAACACCCTACCACTGTGTGATGGCTCTGGCCCCCTTCTTTGATTCTTAGAAAGAATTAAAATAGTCATAATTTTATCCTTTAAAAATTTCTACTTCTGATTTTCTGTGGTATGCATGACTTTCAATATCAGAAATATACGCTCTCTGTTTCCCTGACAACAGTAAATAATGACTTGGTTGAGCTTCCTTTATAAGCCACAATGCACAGTCTTCTGAATTTTCTTTCAAGAGAGGGTGAAATAGAATATATCTATTTTGAGTGTAAAATAAATAAATTTGATATTTCTATATAAGAGTCTTACCTTGATTATGATCTTATGCTTCTCTGTGTTAATTGAATCTTTATTTTTGATAAATATTTGATCTTAGTAAAGGGTAGTCCCCACAGGTTGAAGCTTACAAAATTTGGTAAAAAGCACTTTGTTATTGATTTCCAGAGCATGCCAACACATTTTATTTTTGTTATTTTGGTTGTTGGTTTTTGAGTCACAACCGGCAGCCCTCAGGGGGTTATTCCTTGCTCTACGCTCAGAAATCACTCCTAGCAGGCTCGGGGGACCACATGCGATGCTGGGATTTGAACTACCATCCTTCTGCATGCAAGGCAAACACCCTACCTCCATGCTATCTCTCTGGCCCCTTGACAACACATTTTAAATAAACAATGATATTTGTTAAAATTAATTTTTGGCCTATAAAGTATGAAGTTATTTCATATAAATGATTGTTCTCTGCTTAAGGAGAATAACTTAAAATTTGCATCATTACTGTTTGTTTTTAATAATATCTTTATTTAAACATCATGACTACAAACATGATTGTAGTTGAGTTTCAGTCATAAAAAGAGCATCCCCCTTCACCAGTGCAACATGCCCACCACCAGTGTCCCCCATCACCCACCTCCCCTACCCGTCTCAAATACAGGCAGCACTAATGTTTTATGCAGGAAAATAGTGGTGGAAATACAACAGCTATTCCTTTTCCAAATAAGCAATATATGACATGCTTATAGAAGATTGGAAACAGGACAAAACTGCCTAAATTTCTAATGAAATATGCTGGAATATACTGTGTATCATCAATCTTGATAATTTCATTGTATATTTTATGTAATTTTTATTTTTACCAAATAGTTGAAATAGAAAACCAAAAATTCTCTATGAGATAAACAGTTTACCATATTGCCATATTTGTTTTCTAGAGTTACTCTTTACTAATTTTTAGAAGTTTTTGTTATAAACTTTTCTTTTTCAGAATAATGTATGTTATATAGCTGTTTCCTCATTTCCCCCTACAAGGTAGCCAGGTAGTAGATTAAAGGGCTACCTTGTAGTTTATCATCTGTTTTGCTTTCTACTCACATACCCCCCCCCACACACACACACACACATTTCTTCCAGTATTTACAATGTATAATAGTTTTAAACATATATTCATAGGGGCTGGAGATATAGTACATGGATAAAGCATTTGATTTGCATGTGGCCAACTTAAATTTGATCCTACCACCATATCTATTCGCTTAACATCCCCAGGAGTGATCCCTGAGTAAAGAGGAGCCAGCAGTGGTCCAAACATTCTGGCATATTACTAATCAGTTGTTTAAAGTATTGTAGCTGATAACATATTATTGACAATTTCTTAATTTAATTATTGCCTTATTTTTGTTTAGCTTTGTATGAGCTGTCACTAATTCATCTTAAACTGTGCATTTTATATTTAACAACTGTTCAAGATATTTTTTAAATTTCTGTTTGTTTTTCAGAGGACCATATGTGGCTAGAATTTACACCAATCTTGGGCTTTGAGAGCCATATATGGTGCCAGGAATCAAACCCAAGTTAACTGCAAATATGGAAGTTGCCTAACCCACTGCATTATCTCTCCAGTCATATTCAAGTTCTTTAAATCATTTTTCTGAGATTATTTTCCTTGAAGATTTCAACTTGAATGCTTTCAAGAGCCAGTCATTTTCCTTCCAAATGTGAACCATATTCTTTCTGATGTAACTGTAAATGATTTGCTCCTGAGATCAAAGCAGAAATGTTTTGTGAGCTCACCACATAGTCTTCAGAATTTCACTGAAAACTGTTGTTCTCAGGAAATTTCTCAATCCAAACTCAGACTTTTGCTGAGAGTGAGCTTCAGGAATTGACTATTGAGTTGTAAGGACTGGCTCCAACATATACCAGTTAGGTTTGTATTACTGCTTAAGCAAATTCCACCAAATTGAAGTCTTAAACTAAGAGTTTTAAATCTACTTAAACAAGTTCCCAACCAAGTTCCTGATGTCCCATATGGTCCTCCAAGCCTACCATGAGCGATTTCTGAGCGTAAAGCCAGGCGTAACCCCTGAGCACTACTTGGGTGTAATCCAAGTAATTAAATATTTAAAAAAATGCTAGACCTGAAAATTCAAGCTCATATAGTTTATCATTTTTCAGTTATTTCTCCCTTACATGAAATAGGTATTCTTCCTTATTTGATCTCTAGCAAATTTAACCCTTGAAATATGGAATTTTGCAAGCCCTTTTCCCAAACATGGGAAGAGAAAAGCTATTTTGTTTTGTTCTGTGTTAATTTCACTGGCTGTTTGACATAGTTTTGTAACTTGCTTTTGGTTTTTGTTTTTGTCATTTATCTTATTATACATGAGCAACTTCTATATATTAATCTTTAGCTAATGGTAATGAAGGAAAGAATTTATATCTATTATGAAATAAATTGCAAATACAATCTTTTCTTCCAACAGAGTGAAGGTGAAAAGGATCATAAGGTGCGCATAGCAATTGGAAATGGTATACAAAGGAATGTATGGAAAGAATTTTTAGATAGATTTGGAAATATCAAGATAATTGAGCTTTATGGATCAACTGAAGGAAACGTTGTTTTTATGAATCACACTGGGAAAATTGGATCCATTGGAAAAACAAATTTCTTTTATAAGGTAGGTAAAGTAATATGCTAACCAAAGAAAATCTTAAAGACTGCTTTATTTTTATAGATTTTGTGCTAATAAATTATGATGAATATATTCCTTTTATTGAAAGTGAAAAAATTTTGGGGCCCGGTAGATAGCATGGAGGTAAGGCGTTTGCCTTTCATGCAAAAGGTCATTGGTTTGAATCCCGGTGCCCCATATGGTCCCCCGTGCCTGCCAGGAGCATTTTCTGAGCATGGAGCCAGGAATAACCCCTGAGCACTGCCGGGTGTGACCCAAAAATCACACACACAAAAAAGAAAAGAAAGTGAAAAAAATTTTTTTGCATTTTTGGCCACATCCAGTGATGCTCAGGGGTTACTCCTGGCTATGTGCTCAGAAGTTGCCCCTGATTTGGGGGACCATATCAGATGCCAGGGATCGAACCCAGGTCCTTCCTGGGTCAGCTGCATGCAAGGCAAACATCCTACAGCTGCACTATCACTTGGTCCCAAAAGTGAAAACTTTTAAAAATAGTGTCATGATCTTGATGAACTATAGTGCCATAAATAAAAATCGCAGGTGTCTCCCAGATTTCCTCTGTTAAAGTGAATGATTACACCTGATTCTCTGAAATAGCTTTCAATTTAATGACATAATATGTAAACAAACAGCAATGAACAATGAATTAAGACAGGCAGGCAGGCAGACAGACAGACAGACAGACAGACAGAGATAGATAGATAGATAGATAGATAGATAGATAGATAGATAGATAGATAGATAGATAGATAAGTAGGTAGGTAGATAGGTTCTATATAGTAAGTTGACTCTTTTGATTACTTTTTATTATAGCTTAGGTAACAGGGTTACAATAGTGTTAAAGTGAATTGTAATATTGTGCAAAGTTACTGTTCTCTACTACCTCCAAAGTACCGATGCCCCTCCACCACTGTCCTGTGTCACTGTTAATCCATTTCTCTTGAGTATTCTTGACCCACTATTTATGCTTACCTTTTATTTTTATATCACTCAAAATATGTGTAAGCTTATAATAACTAATATACCTAATATAATATTAGCTATAATGTAGCTAATATAGGCTTATAATGTATATTAAACAATATTAAGATATCATGAAAATATTAAACTCTACGGAATTACTTTTATAAGTGCAAAAAAGACAGTAAACAGCTGAATCAATAGCAGTCATGGAAGATGGTGGCAGTCTTCAGCTAACTTGAAAGAAATAATGGTCAGCAAAGGATTTATAATCAAAAACATTTGTAAAGAATAAAATTGTTGGTGAAGGTAGCAAAATTTTGTACATCAAAGCCACTTTGAAGTACAGAGTAAACCCTGCTATAATCATGTTTCTGAAACTACAATTAAAACAGTTAATTTTTTTCTTTGCAAATTACGTTTAACTTTTATTTTTATTATTTTAATTTTTTTATTTTTATTTTTATTGTGAACAACATGAATTATGAGTCTTTCATAATAATATTTAAGGTGCATAGTGACATTGAATCAGGGTCATTCCTACCACCAGTGTCGTGGTCCCTCCACCACTGTTCCCAGCATGTATCCTATATTTCCCTCCCTTGCCACCAGGACTGCTTGTGTAATTGGTCCCCTCTGTGTATAGCTTGTTGTAGATTGGGTATTGATTCCAATGTCATTGACTTTGAATTTGGTGTTTAAGTCCGATCATTTATTATTTCTACTCCATGTTCATACGACTGTATGGTCCTGGTACCATCTTTTATCCCCCCTCAATTTAGGAGGCAGAGCAAGATGATTCAAGTTCTGTGGTTCTAAAACAGTTACTTTTTAAAGGAATAAAAATGAAAAACAAGTCTTCAAAATTCATATAGTGCCAAATATAGAAAAACAAATCCAGAATCATAGTAGAATTCTTTTGTCTTTTAATAAAAATTTTCAGTGATGTAGAATATTTAAATAATGCAGTAAAAAACTTGCACTAAAGGACATACGTAGGACACTATATTTGAAAACTGCAGAGTAGCCTTTCTTTTCCATGATTTATGAAACATTCATAATTCATTAAAAATTGTATCACTTAGAAACGTTCCACAAATTTCAGTGAATCGAATATATATTAACTATGTTTTTTGACAACAGTTTAAGAGATAATTTTGAAGAAAGGATGGAAAATGTGACTCATTTGGGAGAGGCCACATCTTCAGTCCCTGTCTACACCATCACCATCCCTATAGCAAAGATGGGTGTGGTCCTTGTCACCATTGAAAAAAGCATAATTTTAGCCCCTCCTTAAAAATAATCATCTTGGGAGCCGGGAGGTGGCGCAGGAGGTAAGGTGCCTTTGCCTTGCCTGCGCTAGCTTGGATGGACCACGGTTCGATCCCCCGGTTCCCATATGGTCCCCTGTGTCTGCCAGGAGCGACTTCTGAGCGCATAGCCAGGAGTAACCCCTGAGCGTCACTGGGTGTGGCCCAAAACCAAAAAAATAAATAAATAATCATCTTTTTACTAGAAAGTTAAATATCCCCAAATATATATGAATTAGCAAAAGTTGTATTCAAAATTTGGAAATAATTTGAACTGAATGATAAAATTTCAAAAACGGTGTACTGGGCCAGAGTGATAGTACAAGTAGGGCACTTGATTTGCATTTGTCTAACCTCGGTTCAATTCCTGGCATCCCAGCTGGTCCCTAATCCCCACCAGGAGTGATTCAGAGTGATTCAGAGCCAGGAGTCAGCCCTGAGCATTGCTGGTTGTGGCTCCAAAGCAACCCCCAAATACATGAAAGTAGCTAAGCAAGATACAAAATTATGAGCTAATTATCCATTTCTATGGCCCCAGAGTATAGCAAGGAGAAGGAAAGAAACTGAGTCTACGAGGTGAAACACAAATATGAAAGGATGGGGGCCAAGACCAAGTAGTTTCAGGTACACTGGTAACATTAAAAAAAGACAGAACTAAATATCCAAGTCACAGGAAACAACAATAAAATCAAGGGACCCAAACTTTAATAATCTAAACTTAAAATGAGCCTTTTATACTGGCAGGCTAAGGTTTGGGGGTGGTCATATGGGACACACTTGGGGAACATTGGTGGAGAGAGGTGAACACTGGTGGTGATATTGATCCTGATTAATTGTATGTCTCGAACTCAACTATAAAGGACTTTGCAAATCACAATGATTTCAATAAAATGAAAATTTAAATAAATAAATATCCACTTTTATAAAGTAATTTAAAACAATTGAAACAATTTATTTTTTCTGTTTTTATATATAATAATTTTTATTTTGACCAAAGTGGATTACAACTCATTCACAGTAAAATTTTTGGTATATAGTGACATTGAATCAGGGGCATTCCCACCACCAATGTTGTCCTCCCTCTCCCCCCTCCCTTTCCCAGCATGCATCCCATATCCTCCTCCTTTGCTCCCTGGGCTGCTAGTATAAGTCGTCCCCTCTGTGTCTAACTTGTAAAACAACCAAAACAATTTAAAAGCTAAAAGGAAATTCTACTAAAGAGCAGGAATTAATGAAATAGATAACATAATAATAAAATTTATTTTGGGGTTTATGGGCAACACCTGTCAGCTCTTAGGATTATTCCTGATTCTGCACTCAGAAATTACTTTTGATAGGTCCTCAGGGAACCATATAAGATGTTGGAGATCAAATCCAGTTCAACCATGTGCAATACAAGCCCCCTATTTGTCTCTCTGGCCCTACTTATAAAGTTATGTTTTAATAAAAATCATTAATTAAACTCAATTAAACATTTAATTTAAACTTTTTAATGTAAGCAGATATAAATTCCCATAACATTTAAAACCTAAGGAAGTGCAAAATATTTTTGTGATGAATTTGGGGTGTTCTGTTGACTTCAAAGAAAGCATATGTATGAAGAGCATATAATGAACTACATTAAAGTTCCTTGGTGGGGGATGAGAAAAATTTCTCACGTTGCTAGAACAAATGCTTTGCAAGTAAAAATATGAGGCTTAGTTCCAGGAACCACATAGTTCATGGAAAACTGACCAAGAATTACCTCCCAGTATTCTCTCTGATAAAAACAAAACAACTTCATTTGTGCACTGAATCATTCATAATTCATAATTACTCATACAAGAGTATGAAATTACTCATACAAGAGTACAAAGTACATTAGCATTTTTATTACTAGCTTGACTTAACATTTTCTAATTTTTCACATTCTTTTTTTTTTTTTTTTGGGTCACACCCGGCAGTGCTCAGAGGTTACTCCTGGATCCATGCTCAGAAATTGCTCCTGGTAGGCACGGGGGACCATATGGAGCACCGGGATTCGAACCGATGACCTTTTGCATGAAAGGCAAACGCCTTACCTCCATGCTATCTCTCGGGCCCCAATTTTTCACATTCTTTATAAAACCGTAATAACAATAATAATGCCGTGATGCTTGTCACAAGTTTATTTGTAGTTTTAGGGTCTTTTCTGATTAGAAATAAAAAGATAATCTAATAAATCTAATCTAAAAGGCAATCTAATCAATCTAATAAATAAATTCTAGCTTGTGGGTTTTTATTTAAATATTGATTGTTAATAGAAGGCAACCAGAATATTTTGAAACAATAACTAGTTCATAATTTCATGGAGATACTAGGTAACTATATCTTTCAAAACTTGAGGCCTAATAGGAATGAATTTATGACTTAGGAGTGGATTCAAACTGTAACAAAGATGATATAAAAGGTGAAGGGAAAAGATGAGGCATCAGTATAACTCTAATGACCCAAATGCCCTTGTTGCTCTGGTTACTATATAAGTACAATCAACGGAAATAATATATGTTCCATAGACGCTCCTCAGGCAGACAAAACACACAAAAAAAATATTGTTAACATTGTAGTTGCAGGTAAAAACTAATATCTACCTTCTTTTTGACACTGAGGATTAATAATTAAAAACAATAAACCTGAAACTCATGGAGCAAATAGAATTTCGAAAAAAGGAGAATATAAATTTAGGTAAAAGTCTCCTCTTCCTCCTCCTTTACTCCTCCTCTTCTTCCTCTTCCTTTTTCTCCTCCTCCTCTTCCTTCTTCCCTCCTCCATCTTCCTTTTCCTCCTCCTCTCCCTCCTCCTCCTCCCTTTTTTCCTTTCTCCTCCTCCTCTTCCTCCTCTTTTTCTTCTTCCTCTTCCTCCTCCTCCTTCCTCTTACCCCTCCCTCCTCCTCCCTCCTCCTCCTCTTCTTCCTTCTCCTCTCCCTCCTCTTTCCTCTTCCCTACTCCCTCTTCCTCCCTCCTCCTCTTCCTCCTCTCCCTTTCTCCTCCTCTTCCTCCTTCCCCTTCCCTCCTCCATCCTCCTCCCTCCTCCTCTTCCTCCTCTCCCTCCTCCTCTCCCTTATCCTCCCTCTTCTCCTCTTCCTCCTCCTCTTCCTCCTCCTCCTTCATCTTCCCTCCTCCATCCTCCTTCCTCCTCCTCTTCTTCCTCCTCCTCTCCCTCCTCCTCCCTCCCCCTCTTCCTCATCTTCCTTCTCCCTCCTATTCTAAAGAATAGATGAAAAATAAAATTAAAAAAAATTAGGTAAAGGGGGCCCGGGAGATAGCATGGAGGTAAGGCGTTTGCCTTTCATGCAAAAGGTCATCAGTTCGAATCCTGGTGCCCCATATGGTCCCCCGTGCCTGCCAGGAGCAATTTCTGAGCATGGAGCCAGGAGTAACCCCTGAGCACTGCCGGGTGTGACCCAAAAACAAAAAAAAAAATTAGGTACAAGGCAGCCTAAAATATGTGTATATCATAGTAATAGTTCTTTGAAAATGGCCTAGAAATGTTTAGAAAAGCAATGTTCTATAAGCTAGAAAAATTGTAATTGTGTTCTCTTTTAAAATAATAGTTCAGAGACCAAAGCAACAGAACAGTAGGTAGAACATTCGCCTTGTATGCATCTGACTTTGGTTCAGTTCCTGGCATTCTACATAGTATCCTGAGCACTGCCAATAATGACCCTTGAGTGCAGACCCAGGAGTAACCCCTGAGCACCTCTGTGTGAGCCCCAAACCAAAACAAAAAATAGCTCAAACAAAATGAAAATTACCACAGCAAACATAAACCAATATTAAAATTAAAACTAAAAATAGCATATTCAACTCATGGAAAAAAGGAAGGGAAAATGAAAATATAGATTTGAATGCCACTTTAAAGGGCTTAGAAATGATCTTAACAATATATACAAACATAATAAAATATAAAATAATAATATATACAAAAATAATAAAAAATAATAAGCAAATAATATATCAGTATAAATATAAACTTTGAAAGCATAACTGGTGCTCCTGCAGAAAAAAAATCAGGAAAAAATTTAAACATAGTTGGGTCCGGGCGGTGGCGCTGGAGGTAAGGTGCCTGCCTTACCGCACTAGCCTTGGCCGGACCGTGGTTCGATCCCCCGTGCCCCATATGGTCCCCCAGGCCAGGGGCGACTTCTGAGCGCATAGCCAGGAGTAACCCCTGAGCGTCACTGGGTGTGGCCCAAAAACCAAAAAAAAAAAAAAAAAAAGAAAAAAAAGAAAGAAAAATTTAAACATAGTAAGAAAGCTTTCTCAAGGAGTTGACAAGAGAGAATATTGTATGCCATGAGATAAAGAAATATGCTACAAAATTGTCATCATAAAAATAATGGGTGGAATAATGGATATGAATTTTAGAATTATAAGGAGATCTGAGGCATAACAAAAGCAAGGTATGTAGCAAGTGTGAGCACTTCTCTCAAACATTTCTTACAAATAAAATTCTCGAGGCTAGAAACAAAAGAAATTAACATTTTCACTGAGGAATTTTGTTCTGAACTTTATATATAAATAAAGGCAAAGGCCCATAAGGGACTCAGTGGCAGAGCCACCTGACTTTCAAGAATGAGGCTTGAGTTCAATCCCTGATGCCACTCACATACACCAGCTGTTGTCACTGGAGTGCTTTTGTTCTGGGGTCTATAGCACTGCAATTGTCTTCAAACTCCTCTCCTGAAAAGTCCTATAACTGTGTATAAGCCTCACAAATAAATTTTATAAGTATCCCATCAAGCACTGCTGCTAAAGATGCACAGGGTCTTCTCCTAGGTGTGTGACCAACCCCCAACTAAACGTGAGAGCACCAGAGTGACCCATGTTATTGAACATGAGAATCAACAGCAACCAAGGTATGGGAAGAAAAATGTAAAATAAATGAAAACCACAAGAAACCAATTTAAAAACAACTAAAAGAAGGTTCTCCAAATTGTAAGAAATCAGAGAATATATCACATATTTTCGATAAATGCAATACTCAAAAAATATCACAAAAATTTCTGGACAAACTAAGGATTAACCTATTATCCAAATTGCAAGTTAGAAATTAAAAGTATTTCACCATCATTGGAAACTATTGATTATGTACATTGACTACATTAAAATTGTTTATTGAACTTCTCTGGTTTTTATTTGAAGATGGACTGGAAATACCAATCCTGACAACTTAAAAAATGATTAGAACACTGACAAAAAACTGGAAGTTGGCTGAGAGGAGAGAAGTGTACATGCTTCTAAGCTTATACTAGTACTATCATTTTGTGTAGTGCCAACTTAACAGATAAAATAGGAAATTAGTTGGAATGGACATTTCTTAATATTTTCATGATCTTTTATATAGTCTTGAAAAGAGATATCGGGATTAAAGAAGGCTCTAATTCAGTGGTTTTACAGAAGGAGTTCAGGCCTTGCTTTAAATTTAAAGTATGTAAATATTTGCAGTCATTTGGGCAAAGAATCAATAGCTAGTGCAGGAGTAAATGGTCTTAGCCACATACATGACAAGTATCAGGTACCAGGTGTGACAGAGATGTTGAAGTAAGCACATAGTCTGAACAGAGGAGTGAGTTGCTCCATTTTCTCTTTAATGTAATCTATAGAGTGTGCTGAGGCTATAATACACCATTTATATTAGATTCTCTTTGCTTGAGATTTGTAGAAATGTTGAATTTTCTTTTTATTTTTTTCTGTTTTGCTTGGCTGGTTTTAAACAACATTTTGCTTTGCAGTTTGCTCTGAAAACCATTCAAAACTCTGCAGTTTTACAACTGCATCCTAAGAATGCTCAGAATTTCACAAAAATATAAAAAGTATATAAATCTACAAATTTAACATATTTATTGTGTGTGTCTATATATGTTTAAGGCCTTTGTTTCAAAGACAGAAACTGACCTTGACTAATGATATCAGATAAATCGAAATTCTACTGCTCAGGTTGATGCACCTATGTGTAACTTGGAGGCATATTACTTGAGTTAGAATCTCTATGACCAGGGCTCTCTCTAGTCCCAGTGCTGATTCAACCCTGATTCAAAGTTATCTCACATATAAATCAGGCACATAATTTTTGTGTCCAGTGTCTAACTTTCTCACTACATAAATCTATATATGGAAAGTTAAACCACTCTGTCTCCAGGGGACTCCTGGAGTCAGTAGGCACAGACACAAAGGAAGTACTTGTTCTGTTCTGTTGATCTCCATTTAGCCAGATCTTCAGGAAGGGGACGCCTTGCAGCTGTGCTCTGAATACATCTCACCTGAACATGCATGTGTGTGCCCTACACTAGTAAGATAATTTAAAACATAATATCTGGAGCAGAAGAAATAGTACAATGAGTAAGGCATTTACTAACACAGTTTGGATCCCTATCACCAAAGAAGCCCCAGCAGAATGATTCCTGAGAGAGCATAGAGACTGGAGTAATCCCTGCACACTGCTGGGAATGGTCCCCAAAAGCCAAACAGAATGTAACACCTGACATTTTAGTCATGCTATGTTATGTGACTATTTTTATAATCTAGGATGAGACTGTTCTAACACAATTTCCAACTTTTTCTACAAGTTCAAGGCCCTGGGTAGCAAAGATTCAAGTTTCAAACAAATCTTTTGTAGGTATTTGTTTTCTTTTATCTAGAATCATAAGGGGAGATAACTAATGGATTCTTGAACTTGCCAAGTTTACATTTAGATCTAGTAAAACATTTCATTGCAAGATTATATATATTGGTTTTTGGGCCACACCCAGCAGTGCTCAGAAGTTACTCCTGGCTGTCTGCTCAGAAATAGCTCCTGGCAGGCACGGGGGACCATATGGGACACCGGGATTCGAACCAACCACCTTTGGTCCTTGAACGGCTGCTTGCAAGGCAAACACCACTGTGCTATCTCTCCCGGCCCAAGATAAGTTTTTTAATGATTGCAAAAGGAAAAGGCAAGAAAGTGATCCCCTAACTATAGCTAGTACACTGTACTTAAATATATGACTTGCATGTTTGCCTGATCATTTGTTCAAGGGAAAACTTCCTAATGGCTTGAAAGGAAATGTGCAGTAACAGAAAAGAATTAAAATTCACTACCAGTAAATGAGAATGTTTGCTAATATTTCTCTGCCATGTTCTCAAATATTTATCTGGACTGTTTTCTCATTTTAATCATTTCACGTTCAAATTCCTAAATCGTTGAGCATAAAATTTGGAACAATTGTGTCAACATTAGTCTATCATGGAGAATGACCCATGTACATTGGAGAAGAATGTGTATCCAGGTTTTTGGGAATGGAGTGTCCTATATATATCTACTAGTTCTCTTTCTTCCATTTCTCTTTTCAGGACTAGTATGTTTTTGTTGGGTTTCAGTCTGGTTGACCTATCAAGTGTTGATAGGGCCATGATGAGGTCTCCCATAATTATTGTGGCATTATTGATTTCTTCTTTCAGATTTGTCAGTAACTGTATTAGATAATTTGCTGGTCTCTCATTGGGTGCATATATGTTTAATAGTCTGATTTCTTCCTGTTGCACATATCCCTTGATTAGTACATAGTGTCCATCTTTGTCCCTTACCACTTTTCTGAGTATAAAGTTGGCATCATCAGATATTAATATGGCCACCCCAGTTTTTTTGAGTGTATTATTTGCTTGGATGATTTTCCTCCAGCCTTTGATTTTGAGTCTATGTTTGTTCTGATTATTCAGATGTGTTTCTTGTAGGCAGCAGAAGGTTGTATTCATCTTTTTGATCCACTTTGCTACTCTGTGTCTTTTAATTGATGAATTTAGTCCATTAACATTGAGGGAGGTGATTGTCATAGGATTTAATGTCATCTTTGTAGATAACTTTCCTGTGTTTGTTGGTCTCTCTTGTCTTAGAGTAGACCTGTCAGTTTTTCCTTTAAGACTGGTTTATCATCTGTGAAGTTTTTAAGCTGTTGCTTATCCATGAAGTTATGTATTTTTCCTT